>CAUYUJ010017608.1:46074-101277 GCA_963575745.1 Prorocentrum cordatum | reverse complement strand
GACGCCGCCCCTGGCGCGCTCCGCGCGCCAGGGAGGGGGGTCCAGCGCCGATCCGAGAAATCCGCGCGGACCTCCGAGTTGTTATGTTTATGCCACTTTTTGTTTCTCTATTTCTGTCTTCCCCACGTTCCCCGACCGCCCCCCCTGGGAATGGAGGGCAAATTGGAGCCTTCGGGTTGGGTGGGGGGTGGTTCGGTGGGGGGTAGGTGCAGGATGAGTACTCTCACGCCAGGCTGAACAGGTGGACGAAATCCACAGATGGCCCCATGCTACTTCTGGACGTGGGGTATGACGAGGAAGCGTCCCTAGAGAAGGAAACAACGCCTGCTTAACATGAACTGTTGGCGCTCCGGCGGAGGACCCTGGAGCCCCACACAAAACGATTTTTTTTGTCCTAGTTGGGGGGCCACCTCCTCCTCCTCTCTTTATCCTCTCTTCCTCCTCCTCTCCTCCTCCTCCTCCCCCTCCTCCCGCTCATCCTCCTCTTATCCCCCGCCTCCTCCTCCTCCCCCTTCTCTCCTCCTCCTCCGTCCTCCTCCTTCCTCCTCTCCTCCTCATCCTCCTCCTCCTCCTCTTCCTCCCCCTTCTTTTCTCCTCCTCCTCCGCCTCCTCCGCATTCCTCCGCTCCCTCGCCTCTCCTCCTCCTCCTCCTCCTCCTCCTCCTCCTCCTCCTCGGCCTGGCCGGGAAGCAGCCCGTTCACTATTCAGTGCGCTGAGCTCGATGCCGGGAACTTGTTTCCTCTGACGTCCGGGAAGACCGTTTTAGCAGCCACGGGCTTGCCAGCCCTCGCCCAGCTTCCAGTGCTGAAATGCCTCACATGGCAAAGCTGAGGACGCAGGCGAGCAAGAGCGAGGCGTGAGCCTGCACAGCGCTCGTCGCCCGGGAGCGCCGGGGGCACGTGCCGCTGCGGGACAGCGTGCGAGGCGACGTGGCGCGGCACGACGGGGTGCCGCACGACGAGCTGCAGAAGGGCCATCGCGAGAAGATGACCACCTACCTGACCACCCCAACCCAACCCGGGTCTTCGGTTTCATATGTGTTTTTCAATGTTCCCCGACCCCCCCCCCACCACCGGAAGTGGAGGGCGAACTGAGGCCCTCGGGTTGGGCTGGGGCGGTGTGGGGTGGGCGGTCGCGGATGCCGAAGCTGGCGCGGCTGCCTCCAAGTCCGCCTGCATCGTCGCGCCGAGCTGGCCATCCCCGCGAACGCCGCGCGGAGCCGCGCGCTGAGTTCAGCGGCGGTGGAGTGGCGTGGCGCCGTGCTCGCAGGCGTTGATCTGCCGATGTGCGCGCGATCACAGAAACACGCTGCATCGCAACTATGGACTTTGCAAATTCTATCGGCTCGTTAGGTCGGCGCTGTGCCCAGCCACCCCCCCCCCACCCCCTGTGGTGCGGCTGCCAACGCGCGCCGCGCGCCATGACTTGCCCAGCGGCTCCACGAGTCGCCGCGCAGTCAACAAGCGAGAGCAATGGCCGCCAGAACCCTGCGGGACAGACGCTCGGCCTCGGGTTTCTTGTGATGCACGAGCGGACACAACATCGCCGCGCCCGGAGCGAACACGCATCTGAGCGCAGGACGGGTGCGTGCGATGAGGGAGGGAAATGAAGGCATTCGGGAAAGAGAGTAAGAGGGAAGAGGGGGTGGAGGGACAGACAGGCGTTGGGAAGGAGGGGAAGTGTGGACGGGATGAAGGGAGTGGGAGAGGAAGGAAGAGACGGGGGAACGGGAGGCGGGAGGAGTGCATGGAGGAGAAGGTAGGGAAGAGCGAATGAGAAGAAGGGGGAGAGGGACGAGGAGTGAGAGAGGTAAGAGCGATGGGTTGGACGGATGGGAGTTGGAGGGGGAAAAGAGTTTACGGTGTCCCCGACCTCGGCTCCTGGAGAGTACATGGCCACGAAGCCCGGCTCGCAAAGCTTCAACTCGTAGCCAGGGCCGCCAGTCTCCGCGGCGGAGGGATGGAAGGGAGTAGCGAAGGCGGATGAGTAGGGCGACGCGGGAGGGGCAGGAAGGTCAGATCTGATAAGGACAGGAGTGTTGGAAGGAGGACGAGAAGCTCCTCCCTCCTGCCTCCCTCCTCCCTGTTCTGCTCCGGAAAACGGGCGGTGTGTATTGCACCGTCTGCTTGCAAAGTGGGTGCTTCGTGTTGAAAGGTCTACTGACGAAGCGGGCGTGAATGGTGTAGCAGAGTGGCTGTCAACAGCTCCGTGCTCGACCAGCCAGAATGTGTCTGGGTGGATTCGTTTCTCTGATCTTTACCCTGTGGGTCCTAGTGTAATTGCAGCAGGTCTCCTTTCGAAATGGGCGAATTGTGCGGCGCGGTCTGCGTACGAAATAAGGTGACCCGTCTTGCACGCTCCAAGTCTTCTCTGACGGAATGAGTGGTATGTGTTGTATGATCGGCTGGGTAATCAGAAACAGCAGCGTGCTTTCAACTACACATCTACACGTCGGTCGGACGAAGTAGGTAAAGACATGAAGTAGGAAGGCGGATGAAGTTGATTGGGTCCAGGCCCCCCCAGATGAGTACAAAAACACAGCAACAGCGTGCCGATTCTTGAAGCAGGAAGGCGCTTGAAGTAGATTGCGATCTGGGAATCCAGAAATACCTACTTTCAAAGACCGGCGTGCAATCAGAAACATCAGCGTGCTTTCAACTGCACATCTATTCGGCTACCATCTTGTCATCCGTATCATTGGTGGCCGACGCCATCCCGCGGTGGGTCGTGCATTTGTTTGTCAGGTCAGGGCAGCGCAGAGCTTTAGCCACGAGCAGAAATGCCTCGACTCCTTCGGCAACGGCCCCGCGGATGCTGTGGAGGAGGAGCGCGGAGGCATCCACCATGTGACCCAAGTCGCCGGCCCAACGGGCCAGAGGCGTGCTAAGATCTCGAGTAGCTGGTTAACAGTCTTCCTAGTTCGCGCGCGCGGGGCGGCCCCTGGGGGGCCCCTGGACGAAAAGTACCCCGGCCAGGTCCCGGCCCACTCCCCCAGAGCGCTCCAGGAGCGCATCAACAGGCCTCCAAGACGTCCCCGAGACAGTCCAAGAGGGCCTCCAGTCGCCAAAGGATCGCCCCTTGTCGGTCACGATGACCTCAAGATGGCCGTAGAAGCCGCCAAGAAGCCCCAAGAGTGCCTCAAGAGGCCCTCCAAGAAGGCCCCCCAAAAGTAAAAATTGACAAATTCAAAACGCATGTTTTCGCATATGCAACTTTTCAGGCTTGATAGCGTCCGATACAGCCCAAGAGGCCACCAATATTGCCCCAAGACGGCCCAAGATGGCCACAAGACGGCCCAAGAGGCGCCCAAGACGGCCCCAACGGGTCCCAAGAGGCGCCCAAGACGGCCCAAGAGAGCCCCAAGACGGCCTAAGATGGCCCCAACACGGCCCAGAGTCACCCAAGACGGCCCCAAGAGGGCCCAAGAGAGCCCCAAGACGGCCTACGATGGCCCCAAGACGGCCAAAGAGGCCCCTCCAAGGAACTCCCGAGACTCCTGTCAAGAGACTCGAGCGACGCCGGATTCACAACGAGCCCTCAGGCAAACGGAAGAGATGCGACAATATGGGCCAGCGGAATGAGCCAAGCGATTAAATAACGCAAGGCCATATTAAAGGCAAGGAACGGCCCAACGACTACAACGGCCGAGGGCGACGTTAAACGCATGGCTGGCGAACAATACATGTTTCATCGTCGCCTTCAACAAATTCCGGGACGAAACTTCTGCGACATTTAAGAAGCCGACCGTGAACGCCGTCGGCATCAAAGAGAATGCGCAGAAGAATCCGATCCAAGAATATGTGGAATCTGGCGCGTGCGCTGTGCCATTGAACAAAAACTGCCACGCGTTGCGTTGCCGTGCTATGCAAAAAGTGGAAACAACATCTTTGCGATGCATGGCTGATCTGTGCGGGATCTGTGCTCAGACGCAACTGCTCGCGAATTGCCTCCGTCACCTCTGGTGTTCTGGCTTTCTCGATTATGCGTAGACCCCTCGGACACACGTGTACGTTACGTGGCGTCGGGCGCGCCCCACAGCACGACGCACGGCTCCGGGGACACACGTGTACGTTACGTGGCGTCGGGCGCGCCCCACAGCACGACGCACGGCTCCGGGAATACATCCTCTCCGAGCACAACGCGCTGCGGCAATGGCTGGATGAAAGGGACAAAGCGCATTTTGGCGGCGCGCAGAGGGGGGGGGCAGGGGGAGAGGGGGGAGGGCATTCTTCGAACGAGGTGCTTCTTAGAGGGCGCCGGCCCTACATCTGTAGATCAGGCCCGCGCCTCCTAAGAAGCAGGGGGTGCTTCTAAGAAGCCCTCCCCCCTCCCCCTGCCCCCCTGGAGGAGGAGGGGGAGGAGGAAGAGGAATAGGGGGAGGAGGAGGAGGAGGAGGAGGAGGAGGAGGAGGAGGAGGAGGAGGAGGAGGAGGAGGAGATTTCGCATGGATGGCACTTGCAGCCGCAGGCCCTGCAGCACGGGCCTCTGGAGGCCGCGGTGGCCGTGCCCCGGTTGCCCTGGCCGCGTGCGCTGCAGGTGCGGTGCGGTGCTAGCCTTAGGTCGGGCACGTCCCCCCACAGGCGGATGTCGGGCGAAGAATCAAACAAACTGGCAAACAATACCGCCGAACATACTCAACAGTGGTAAAAAATCGTCCCCCGTTTATGTTTTACTGCTTTCGGAGATGCCTCCTGTAGGGGGACAGGCCCGATCTCATGTCAGCCCTTGGTGTATGTTGCTCCCATCATCCTACTTAAGGACCGCATCCCAGAAATAATTTCGAGCACCCCGAAACGTGTCGAAAGAGTGCCGAAAGAGTGTCGCAACAGTGTCGGGCGAATGTCTCCCAGGGCCCGACACGTGAAAACCCTCGAGTCGGTACTTTTTTACTGTGCTCGAAATGCGCGCCACATCGGCGATACATCGGCGATGCATCGCCAATGCATCGCCGATGCATCGGTGACGCACTGGCGACGTCGGCGATGCATCGGCGCCCTCGGCGTGAAGAAAATCGGGCTCAACAGTGAGCCGCATCGGCGATGCATCGGCGATGCGGCGCGATCCTCCGACCCCATCTACTCCGACCCCATCTGGGAGGCCTAGAAATGGTAAAACATCGTCCCCAGTTTATGTTTTACTACTTTTGGATATGCCTCCTGTAGAGGGACAGGCCCGACTTCATGTCAGCCCTCGGCTGCGCGCGCGGCCTCGTGCCGCCTTCTGCCCGCGCCGAGGGCGGGAAGGGCGAGGGTGGCAGGCACCACGTGGCTATGCCGGGGGGGCGCAAAACTCGGGGAGGGTTATGTTGTTTCCATCCGACTTAAGGACCACATCCCAGAAATAATTTCGAGCACCCAGACGCGTGTCAAAAGAGTGTCGAAACAGTATCGGGCGAATGTCTCCCAGGGCCCGACACGTGAAAACCCTTGAGTTTCGGTACTTTTCTGGCGCTCGAAATTCTTTCTGGTGATCAAGGCTAAAGTGGGTTGGAGCATCAGAAGGGTACGGGTTGAGCAGGGACCGACCGTCCCGGCATTCGTATAGTCCTACCACGAAGTGTTCTTAGAAGCCAGAAACGTGTAAATAACAAAACCACGTTCTTAGAGCATCAGCCCGATGCGCTCAAACAAGACAGTCTCAACCACACATGTTCTAAGAACATGCCGTGCAAACCACAAAGGGTTCTCAGAATATTCTTGGGTGGCACTCTAGGCACGCCAGGACGCTTCGCCACTGCTTGAACGGGGGACTCGGGTTGGCCTGACAGGGGCTATCATTCAGTCGGGCCTGTCCCCCTACAGGGGGATTTTCGACGAAAAAAGAAAGCCCAAAAATTATCAAAACATTATCCAAAAATAGTCAGGGGAATTTTTGATATTTTTTTGTATACCTTTTTGGGCATTTTTGGGGTACTTTTTACTTCTCGTCGAAAATCCCCTGTATGGGGGACACGCCCGACATAAGGCTATCATAAAAATGACGAGACCCAACCTGAAATTCGACGCGGGCTCCCGCTGCAGACGCCCCCCGGAAACGGGACCGCCAACGTCCGGGACGCGCTCGTCAAGCAAAAAGTCCTCGAACCCGACTTACAGTCAAAACGTATAGTAAGGACGCGTGGTAAGGACGCGAGACCCTTGGAGGCCGAAGTTGGAATTTTTTGGGCGGCGGGCGACCAGTGATAATGGCAAGGACGAGCCTCAGAGGCAAGGACACAACAAGGGTGCCCTAGATGAGGCGCGCGTCCTTACTAGGCGCGTTGACTGTACTCGAGTCTCACGTTTCCCCGATGACGTTACTCGCGTGGCCGGTGCTTCTGGTGACCGTGGCATCGGCTAACAGCAAGATTGCCAGCAAGTATGAGACTCGGGACTCGGAGGTTATACCATGATGCCTCTTGTCCCGCCCCAAAATTCTCGGCCCAACGTGTTGCCGCAGACCATGTTTCCCACTCCGCGTCACCCAGTCGTGCTTCGCGCGGACCGCCGCCCTCTTTGTGCACGTGTGTTGGGCTGCCTTTTGCTCAGAGTCTGACCTCCCCTTGGTGGGGAGGGTGGTGATCTAAACAAGAACTGCCCCTGACGCACGACGCGTGCGTCGTCGAAAGGCACGAGGGCCGCCTTCATGCCTGCTGCCACCACCACAACCACATCCCTGCTCCCCCCCCTCGCCCTTCGTCCCTTCTCACCCTCCTCCTCTGACCCTCCTCCTCCTCCTCCTCCTTCTCCTTCTCCTCCTCCTCCTCCTCCTCCTCCTCCTCCTCCTCCTCCTCCTCCTCCTCCTCCTCCTCCTCCTCCCCCCTCCCCCCTCCCTGGCCCACCCACATCGCCATGATTCCCTGGAATAGCTCGTCTCTGCAAGGGCCCTGCACTTCTCTCAAGTGCACGCGCTGGCCCGTGCACCGGATCCGGAGGCGGCGGCCCGCGGCCCGTGCTCGGTGGATCTGCCGACCCGTCCGGTCTTCCGCCTGGTCCCCCGCACGCTCTGCACTTGCGCTCTCCTCTCCGCATGGCCGCATGGCCTCTAGCACGTGCGGTGGAGTACATACAGTAGGGGCCCGACCACAAGAAACCTGACACAAGAAACCCAACCCTGGGATCCCAGGAAGTCCATCGACGTTTTGGTGGGAACGTCACGCTTTCCATAGCAAAACCATCGAAACCCAAGAAACCCCAGGTCACCCTCGAGGCAAGCAGGGTGTTTCTTGGCATGGGCCCCCACTGTACTCTGCTTGCTCTCTTCACGCTGTTTGGGGTCCTCCGCCGCTGGGGGGGCGTGCTCTGCTCTCTGCCCCCCCTTCACCCGGGGCCTTCAGCGAGGCCGTGGAGTCGGCCAGCGGGTGCAGCGCCAGTCGGAGGACGCCTTTGCACTCGTAGCAGGGCACCTGGCTGGGTAGGCCGCCTCCTCCTCCTCCTCCTCCTCCTCCTCCTCCTCCTCCTCCTCCTCCTCCTCCTCCTCCTCCTCCTGCTCCTCTTCCGCCTGCCGAAGGGCTCAGGCCGGCACCCCCTCGCAAGACGGGGCTCCCAAAACATCGGAATCGAAACTGGTCGCTCGGGATAGGCCCAGGGGCGGAGAAAGCCTCAGCGCTGCTGCAATTCGCTTGTCCAGAACAAGAAAAAAAACACCATAAACATTAACTTTTGGCGCTCCGCGCGGATTTCTGGGATCCGCGCTGGACCCCCCTCACTGGCGCGCGGAGCGCGCCAGGGACGGCGCTGGAGGCGCCTCTGGGGGGGGGCCCAGCGCAGATCCAAGAAATCCGCGTGGGGCGCCAAAACTTTTTGTTTATGGCATTCCCTCTTCTTCGATTCTCGCACCTCAAATGGCCCGACCGAAGGCAGCATGCTGGCAAGATCCTCCCCCTCCCCTTCCCCCTGCCCCTCCACCTCCTCCTCCTCCTCCTCCTCCTCCTCCTCCCCCACCAGCCCCCCCATCCTCCTGGCACCTCGCCGGAAACCCGCGTCTCCAGCAGGGCCTGCGCACAGCTCAGGCCCCGCTCCTTGAAGTACGCCAGCGCCTCCGCCCAGGGCTTCGACACGGCTGCTATCTTCTCGCCAGCGGCGACGAGCTCATCTACCTTGCCCTTGATCGTCTGCAACTCCTCCGACGAAACGATCGCGCTCTCGCCCGCGAAAGAGTAGAAATACCCTGCCCCTATGGTGTGCCCGCCGCGCAACGCCTTCTTCGGGACCGCCAACTCCGCCGCGACAGAGACCACGAACCGGAGAGTCCGGCGGTAGCTCGTGTCAGCCGAAGCAGCCATGTCTCTGGAGGGCGGTTCGAATGGCGCGGATGCCATTGCAGCTGCGAGTCTGGCAGACTTTGCTCGCGCCAGGATGGCCGCGGGGGGGGGAGGAAGCCAGGGGAAGATAAAGGGCCGCATGTGGTGCGCAGCGCAAGATGGAAGGACCGCCGCAGGAGGAGAAAGATGGCCATGAGAAGCAAGGATCCGAACTTACCCTCGTGCACCTTGCTTCTCCCCTCGAGGCCACCTTAGGGGATACCCGTCACCGCCTGGGACCCTTCACGTTGCCCCATGGCTTCCCGTGAGGATGCGACCAGATGGAACAAAGCGGGCCCAAGGAGCCCACAGGACAGCCCCATGAGGTCTCGAAGGGGGACCACTTGAGGGGGGGGCATCGAGCTTGAGTTCGCGATGCGTGGCCCAAAGATCGGCGATTGGCCCCCGCATTGCAACACCGCACGTCCCTAAGCGGGGTGGGCTGTCGGGCTCCCATCGGCGATTCATGAGCGAGTGGGAGTCGACGAATTCCCCCCCCCCCCTGACGTTGCGCCAAGATGGGGTGGGGTGCACGCGTGGGCCGACGCGCGCAGGCGCGAACCGGTTGAAACTGGACCCGGTGCAGAAGCGAGGCGCGCCGATCGAGTGGAGAGGACGGCAGCGCGCGTGTTGCAGTCCGAGGGACGGTGGCAAGATGCAGTGGCGACCAAACCTGAGGCGCGGGGCGGAACTGCGGAGGAGGCGGGGGAGGAGCCATATGTGTTCTCGAGCTTCCGTGGAGACAAGCGTCTCACGTGCCCCGGCGGCCCTGCTCCGAAACGCCCCGAGCCCCCCGGAAGTCCTGCACCACCCTGCGGCGCTGCTCCGACTGCCCCGAGAGTGGCCCAGAGTCCTGACCCGCATGCCCGCCAGACGCTCTACACAAAGCATCCTTGCGGCGGCGAGGTCCACAAATCATACACGAGACAAACAACACGAACAACCCAGCGAACGAAACACACGACAAGCAGAGAAACTGCCGACAAACACGAGCCTGATAAAAACACGGAGCCAACGTCGGAGCCGGCGTCTCTGGTGGACCTGGCGTGTCTGCTGCGCTCGATCGTGCTGCGCAATTCGTAACGCGATCGACCGTGCTGCAGTCAGGGGGGCGCTCGAAAGCACTCGATCGTGCTTCGCAGTCGGGAGCCACTCGATCGGAAATCACATAGTCAACCCGAGAGAGAGAGAGAGAGAGATCAATATACAGTCGGGAGGTGCTCGAAGGCGCTCGATCGTGCTTCGCACTCGGGAGGCACTCGATCGTGAACCGCATAACCAATCGGAGAGAGTCAAAAAAAGAGACTCCAAAATACAGAATCCGGAATCGGACACGGAGTAATAAGAACAAGTGTGCCCAATGCACGTAGCCCCCCGCGGTCGCGGATAAGAGTGAGGGGGCGGCGGGGACGTCGGCAGACTGCGAGGCTCTGAAGAAGCCCGCCGCAGGCGCCCAATTTCGACAAGTTACACAATGAGCCCACCACAGGCTCGGATTTTCCGTTAAAACAATGTGGGTGGGTCGCGGGGTGGGTCGCGGGTGGGTCGCGAGCCGGGTCGCGAGCCGGGTCGCGGGTGGCTCGCGGGTGGGTCGCGGGTGGGTCGCGGGTGGGTCGCAGGTGGGTCGCGGGCGGGTTGCGGGGTGGGTCGCGGGTGGGTCGCGGGTGGGTCGCAGGGTGGGTCGCAGGGTGGGTCGCAGGGTGGGTCGCGGGTGGGTCGCGGGTGGGTCGCGGGCCGGGTCGCGGGGGGGACGACGCCAAACGACAGCGGCAGCAGCAACAACAGCAGTAGCAGCAACGACAGTAACAAAACAAATAACAACAACAAGCGACAAAGAAAAACCAATAATCCGTATCGCGGAATCCCACTTCAGCCACGCACCCAGGGACAATGAATGACCGTTCGGCCCGCTCACTCGAATAAAAGAGAACGACAATGTCAAACAAATTGGGGGCATAATCGGAGAAGTATGTTAGCCAGAGTCGGAAGGATGGTTGCCGGAGTCGGAGAAATGGGGGTGCCGACATGGGCGCCGAAATTGGAGATGAGGACGCCGGGGTGGGACCCCGAGTCGGACACGTATGAAAGCTGGAGTCCGAAGGATGCTAGCCAGTCGGGGGAAATGGAGGCCTCAGGGCTGGAAAGAGGAGTGGAGTGATCAACAGTGCAACCCACGCGCACACAGTGCGAGGCAATTGGACCCCCAAGACACAGAAATGGCATTCACACGACAGGCCGTCCAGTGCTCCTCTTCCTTCTCCCCCTCCTCCTCTAGGGCTCCCAACTTCGCGCTTCGCGCTGCGCGAAGCGCGAAGCGCGAATAACTTCGCGCTCTCGCGCCGCTCTCCCAAAGGGAGAATAGGAGGACGAGGAGGAGGGGGAGAAGGAACGAGGACCGCGAAGCGCGAAGCGCGAATAACTTCGCGCCCTCCTGGGAGCCCCTGGTCCTCCTACTCCCCCTCGTGAAGCCTGGTCCAAACCCTTGCAAGATCCGCCCCCAAACCATCACGGGCACCATCCTGGCAGATTCCTCGATCCGAACCGAAAGGGGGTATCAACGGTGGTCAACATGTCGTCACTCACAGCGACCTGCTGGCGCGCATTACCCGCATTGCGGCGCAGCATGCTGCGCGCCGGGAGCCTCCGAGCCGCCCTTGCCGCCGCCAGCCGCCTCAATCGCGATGGCCTTCGTGAGCACCTGCAGACGTCAAGCACCCCTCCGTCTTCTCCTCCCTGGGCGAACGTGACGGGGTGGTCCGCGTTTATGGGCTGTCAGAGCAGCCGCGCTACGTTCTCTCACGCCGTGGGAAGACAGCAGCAGTTTCGCTCAACTTCAAAAGATTTGCCACCAGAGTCTGCTTGCACTCCTCAAACGTCGCCGGTCGTATTCGAAACCGATCTGCCACACACAATAGCGCCCCTCCGAGGTTCACTTCCGATGCGGTCCCTAACGGCTGAGCTCGAAGCGCACGGCTCACGCATAAGATGTGGCACGCAACGTGAAACAGTTTCGAAGGGCCTCTGCAAGTCATCCATCATTCCAAAGCCCTGCCAACGGCTGAATCATGACACGTCGGTCGGAAGACGTAGGTAGAAGCATGAAGTAGGAAGGCGGATATGGTAGATTGGGTCCAGGCCCTCCCCTCCCAGAGAACAACAAAACACAGCAAAAGCAGGCCGATTCTTGAAGTAGGAAGGCGCTTGAAGCAGATTGGAACCTGGGAATCCAAAAACACCTACCTTCAACGGCCGGCGTGCACCTGGCCTGGGCCAACGAGCCTGCCCCCGCTCGCACCCAACGTTGGCGCCAGGGGCCCAGCTTCCCCCTCCTCGCTGTCAAGCGTTCGCTGCCCCCCTCCTCCTTCCACAAGGCCCTCCCCGCTCTTGAAGCTGCTGCCCCTCCCCGCCGTCCCCCGTTCGGGCCTTGGCAGAACTGGGCTTAGTGGGACCTGGCTTAAGGATCTGCCCCGGGGACGCCCCCCCCGTCCCATTCCACGAACCGGAATTGCCGTCACCCGAAAAAAACACCAGCTATGGCAAACCTGGTCTAGTGATTCTGGCCCATTCAAGGGCTCCGGGGCCCTACCACTAACGGGGTCCCCTGACCTGGGATCCCAGCCAAACCCGACCCGTGCTCTAATCCCACCTGCCCTCTGGGCGTAGGTGGTTTAACGAACTTGTGCGTCCTCTCGTCCACAATTCCTCCTTGCGCTGCTCGGGGGAGGGGTTTACCATTGTTCCCTGCCGATGAACAACATATCCTCTCCCGGGTGACCGGCAGCCAACAAGCACCCATGAGGATCCACCACCCACCACCCCTGTCAACTCAAGCCATGTGAAGCCCACTTCGGGGCAGAATCTTGGGTCATGATCGGGCGGGCGCGAGCACCTTGCATTGTTTTTCTTGACAGGAGCGGTGGAGGGTACGCATGTTGCCTGCTGTACGCAGGACCATCATCTCTGTCACAAGAGCAATACGACATGCACTTCGAGGCATGCTCTGGATTATGCGCGGGCACCCCGCCATCACTGTGCATTGGTTTTTGACTGGGACGGCGGTGGTGTTGACAGACTGCCTGCTGTGTGCAGGCCCACCAGGCACTATGAATGATGGTCACCCCACCGCGATTGCGCACTCGACTTCGACAAGGGTGTTGGGGCGGACACGTTTCCCGATGTGTACTGCCACGTGCGCAGGCGCAACTGGCACACTGCGCGTGCCCCGAACATGGCGCACCTGACGCGTCTGGAGCATGCGGCACACATGGCGCACGTGCCTCCATGCTGCGGCTCAAGTGCTACTCATGTGTTGGGAGGGCGGGTGGGAGTGAGCGGGACGGCTTCCGGGCTGGGAGGGTGTCTTGACCCCTCCCACAATCCCCTCCCCTGAACCTCGAGGGGGGGACGGGAGGTGCCAGATCGTCCTCGTTGTTCCAAGATGGCTCTAAGAGGGCCTCCGCGAGCCCAAGATGGCCTCCAAGATGGATCAAGATACCTCAAGATGGCTCAATATGGGATTCGAAACTCAAGGACAACACATGTGTGTCTGCCTTCTCGCTTGTGCGCTTCCGATTGGTTGTTGAGGCCTCGGAAGGACGGCCCCAAGACGGCCCAAGAGAGACCCCACCCAAAAAGAGTGGCCCAAGAGGGCCTCCGATTGGTTATTGAGGCCTCAGGTCCCAAGACGGCCCAAGAGAGCACCCCCCCAACAAAGAGTGGGCCAAGAGGGCCTCAGAAGCGCCCAAGATCGCGCCGAGAGCGGCCCAGAAGGGCCCCAAGAGGCCAGTGTTGAGCCTCCGAAGGGGGGAACCCGAAGTGCCCGCTTCCCAGACCCCTCCAAAAAAAACCCAGGAAGGCCCCAAGCCTACCAAACAGAGCCCCAAGCGGGTCCCAAGAGTGCCCCCCAGAGGCCCCACGGGGAGCCCAAGAGAGCCCCTGAGATGGCCTCGGGGGTCCTTCGAGAACCTCTCACAACAACATATCTCCAAAACCCGACTTCTCATCCTCCTTGTCATCGTCCGTTCATTCCCTGCTCATTTCCTGCCTCCTCCCTCCTCTACCTCATTTTCCTCCTGCCGCGCTCCTCCTCCTCCTCCTCCTCCTCCTCCTCCTCCTCCTCCTCCTCCTAGTCTTTTCCCTCCTCCTCCTCCTCCTCATCCTCCTCCTTCTCTCGCTTTCCTCCTCCTCCTCCTCCTCCTCCTCATCCTCCTCCTCCTGCTCCTTCTCCTCCTCCTTCTCTTCCTCCTACCCCCAAGATGGTTCCAGGAGGTCGAGCATGGCTCAAGATAGCCTCCGACAGACCTCCAAAAGGCCTCAAGTCAGCCTCAAGATGGCCCCAAATAGCTGAGCATGGCGCAAGATAGCCTCCGACAGCCTCTAGCCGAGCATGGCTCAAGATAGCCTCCAAGAGACCTCAAGAAAGCCTCCAATCGTGCCTGGATGCGCTGGTGGGGATACTCAATGTGTACAGAATTATCCCCCTCATCCCTGCGTGTCCTCCTCCCCCCTTTCCTTTTCTTTGGAACCCCTCGGCCTCCGCCAACCCCTCCTCCGGCCCCCCTCGCGCGGCGAACCAACCCGCGCTGACCGGCCTCGCAGTCCTCCCTTGTCATGCCGCACTCGTCGCGCATATCCTGCTCGGTCATGAGCTGCACCTCGGCGGACTGGACCCCCACTCTGCTGAGCCCGGTGCTGAGAATTTCCGGCGCAGAACCGAAAGCTCAGAACGCCGTGAGCAGACCGAGGTGCGGGTGACCCCTTCAGTGACTACCTACCAGACCACCCCAACCCAACCCGAAGACCCGAATTTGACCCGAATTTCGGGTTGGGGGGGGGTACGGATACCATGTGTTTTCTCAACGTTCCCCGACCCCCCCCCACTGGAAATCGAGGATAAATTTGGGCCTTCGGGTTGGGTTGGGGTGGTTTGGTGGGTGGTGATTCAGGGATGGTTCACGGGGCAGGACCACCACAGGTGAAAGGCCAGGGCCCCGAGTTGCCCAAGTGGTACCCGACCTGACCTCGAAGCCATCGAGGCCCTCGAATGAGGCGGGGCGCACGCAACAAAATCATTCCCCGAACAGCCCCCTGACTGGCACGCAGTGCCTCCGCCCGCAGCCATCTCCAGGAATCGCAATTCCTCTGCCAACTCGCGACTCCTCTGTATACGCTCTTCTGGTGGCAGAATCCGCCTGACTCCTCTAAAACGGGACCCCACCATCCGAAAATCCGCCCTCCCGCTCTCCGGAGCAGGGACCCAACTCCCCAACATCCCACCCCCACCCCGAACCCCCACCCCCTCACGAGAATCCGGGCGGCGGTTCGACCCTTGCCCCCCCTCCTCGCCACTGGCATACGACGTCGACGACGGCGAGATCACAGTCGCCATTGTCGTCGCCGTCAACGTCGCGATCGTCGACTTCGTCGTCGGCAAGTCGATCGGTCGGGCAGGACACGTCGTCGTTCACCGTCGCCATCGCAGTCGCCGTCATCGTCGTCGCCGTCGGCGCCGTCGCCGTCGGCGAGTCGGTCGGTCGGGCCGGACATTTCGTCGTGGTGCGGCTTCGCCTTCGCCATCGCACTCGCCGTCGTAGTTGTCGTCGTGGCGGGTCGGTCGTGCGGGCAGGCGGGACACGTCGTCGTCGTCGTCGCCCTCGTCGTCGTTTGCAGGCGACACATCGTCGTCGTCGTCGTCGTCGTCGTCGTCGTCGTCGTCGTCGTCGTCGTCGTCCCCGTCGTCGTTCTCGTCGTCATTTGCAGCGCCCAGGGGATGGTTCGAAACCTCTCCCTCACTGGACAGTTGAGGGATGGGTTTCGAGCCCCCCCCCCGCCCGCCTCCCCCCCTGGCTCCACCCAGGGTGCTCAGCTCTTTCGAGAGTGAAGAAGCGGAGCCCGCCACTGCAAAGCAAAGCGCGGGGGGCCAGGACTGCCAGGCAGGCAGCCCGCCACGGCAAAGTGCGGACGCAGAGAGAAGGACACTGCTCACATGCAGCCCAAACCAGGTCATAAGGATCGATAGCCCTGGGAACGAGGAAGCAGAACACTTGTAGAAGGTGCCCCGGGTCGAAGGATGCACCACCGACGCCCGTTTTGAACTGTAGCAGGCCTCGTGCGGGAGGGGAGTGGCAAGGGGACGTCACGGGGGAGTGACGGGGTACTTCCAACCCGCCTGCCCGCCCACAAGTGAACTGGAGTCAGGTCGGGCATGTCCTCCTACAGGCGAAGTCTTGAGGAACAAAAATAAAATCAAAACAGATTCGAACATGGTCGAAACATCGTCCTCATATTATTGTTTTACGATCTTTGAACTCTCTCCCTGTAGAGGAACGTGCCCGACTTAAGAATGGCGGGGACGTCCAACCTGCCTGCCCGCCCACAAGTGAACTGGAGCCGGGCGCACCGAAGACAGCGTGTCGAAGCCGCTGTCCTTGAAAGCGTTCCCGTAGTGGATCAGGCCGTACCTTCAAGTCGGGAGGGGGGACGGAGAGGGGAAAAAGAGACAGAGAGGGAGAGAGAGACAGAGAGAGAGAGAGAGAGAGGCCCAGACCCCCTCGCGTCGTGAAACAATCACGACGGGAGGTTTTTCGCTATTTTCGGCCTCTGGGGGCCCCTGCCGGGCCTTTGGGCCGTCAAACAACGACTCAGAACGAGAAACCTGTCCCGGGGAATGGGTCGAGACCTCTGGGGGTCGACGGCACGAACAAATCGCGACGTCGGGGGTCTGGGGAAGAGAGGGGAGGAGGAGGGGGAAGGGAAATGAACCCGAGAAATAGGGAAGGGGATGCGGGGTCGAAGAGGGGGAGGGTCGCAGGGCGAGGGGAGGAGGCGAGCGAGCGAGCGAGCAGGGAGCGAGTGACGGAGGGGAGCGGGGAGGACGGGACGGAAGGGGAGGGACGGTGAGGGATGGCGAGGGAGTGGCCCAACTCTTTCCTCCTCCTCCTCCTCCTCCTCCGCCTCCTCCCCTCCTCCTCCTCCTCCTCCCCCCTCCTCCTCCCCCTTTGCCTCGTGCTTTACCCCTCTCCTCCTCCTCCCTCTCCTCGCTCCCTGCCTCTTGTCGCTGGGCTTCGCACACGGATGTGCAAGAAAAATGAGCCTGGGGGGCCTCCGGCGACCGGCCCGGGGTCATCCTCGGGTTCTCCTTGCGCGTTCTCTGAGGGCCACGCGGGGGCTCCAGTGGGTTCCCATGTGTTCGCGAGACAAAACAAAAAATGCCCACGAAGCCTGAAGTCGGGCATGCCCCCCCCATACAGGGGGATTTCGGGCGACAGATAGAAGATACCCCCGACATGCTCGCACATGTTCGACACACGATCGAAAAGTAGCTCCCAGACTATGGGTTGGCTATCTTCGAACATGCCTCCTGTAGAGGGTCAGGCCCGACTTCAACGAAGCCCTGGGGCTCCTTGGGCACCCCGGAAGCACATGGTGGCTCCATCGGGCCCTCTCGCTCTGCTGGCTCCTCTGCCCCCCCCCTCCCCCCTCTCGTGCGGGCACTTGCCCATCTTCCCGTAGACTTGCTCCCCCCCCCCCTCCCCCCCCTCCTTCCCCCCTCCCCCTCCCCCCTTCCCCTCTCTTTTCCCGCTCCCCCCCCTCCCCCTCCCTCCTCTCCTCCTGCCCCCCCTCCCCCTCCCCCTCCCCCCTCCCCGCTCTGTGTACGGGGACTTGGACGAGAAATCTTGGCATATTTTCCTGTACGCTGGTGTCAGTGACCACTGTGCTTCGTGTGCGTGTGCCTGTGCCATCGCGTGAGGACACATATGTGGTGCACGTGTGGCGCAAAAAAATGCATCAATGAGGAGGATGCGCAAGAAAGCGAGGACGATCGTAACATGGAAAAAGAGACAAGAATGCGAGGCAAGGTGACGACTTCGGAAACTTTCGATAGCGGAGAAACGGGCCACACGGACCCTGAACGCTTCACAGAGGCCCTCAACCAATCCACTTAGACCCTGCAGCAGGTGACACCCGCACACAGACACAGACACATGCACACACACACACACACTGACACAAGTCACACGCACACTGACACACGTTACATACGCCCCAAACCCTTTTCACCCATACACACATTGAAACAATACCCATTCGCCCTAAAACATGTCACACGACCAAACAAGAATCATGTACACACATACACACACACACACGCGCGCTCTGGGACACATCACACATACACCCACACACACACGCACACACACACGCCCTGACGTATGAACGCGCACCACGAAACACCACATGCCACATACACAAACACACTGGACAAACGCACACGCACCGTGACATGGACATCTCTCCCATGTACACGCGCACACCCTAAGGCTAGCAACATACGCACACATCCTGAACTATGTAAAGCACACCCTGAAACAATTCTCACAACACGCGCACACACACAAACACACAATGGAGAAAGACAAAAAAACAGACACAACAGCACGCACGCACGCGCTGCAATACTGCACTCGTAAACAAAATGATCGATGCATACTGACATACACCCTGAAGCAGTAAACAACACACCATTCAACAACACTCGCGCATACCCACAAATACGTGACGCACTCCATCCAGAACTCGTGTACGTGCAAACATGGGAGCACCTCACAAACACGAGCGCCCTGAAACAATGCACACACACACACACGCACACGCACACGCACACGCACACGCACACACACAAACACACACACACACACGAAAACACACACACACAAAAACACACACGCACGCACGCACGCACGCACCCACCCACGCACGCACGCACGCACGCACACACACACACACACTGAAGCAACTGTCACCCACACACACACACACCATTGTGTTCCCCCAAACCCTTACAAGGTGCGCATACAAGTCGCTGTAGTGCCATAGCGATCAACGACATGTTACAACGGCTCCCGTATTCCCAGAAGCATCTAGACTCCCTCGAGGACTCCACCGAGCACTCCACGGAGTCCTCTCTGGAATGTGCCCTCGGAGGGCTCCATGGAGCCCCTCCCCCTACTTCATTCACCTTCTCGCTCTACTGCCTGATGCCTCCTGTCTTGTCAAGACTTGCTGCTCCACCTCCTGCATCGTGAGTCCTGCTCGTCCTCCTGCCTCCTCCTGTCGCCTCCTGCCTCATCTTTTTCCTCCTGCGTCTCCCTCCTCGTCTTCCTGCCTCCTCCGGTTCCCCAGGCGCGTCTCACGCTCCGCCAGGGCCCCCGGGAGCCCCCAGGGCGCTTCAGACTCGCGAGTCCAGAGGCCTGGCGAAAAATTCGCCAGGAACTTTACCAACAAGTATTCGTCGATAAAAGACAAGATTCGATTTGTTTGTCAGTTGTCCTTTGGATTTGTTGGTGAAGCCTTGGGACTCGCGAGTCTCGGGCCCGGTCCTGGGCCACTCTGGGTCGCTTACGAGCCCGGTGGACCTCTGGTGAACCTACGATGTGGTCGCAATCCCAACGGGCCTCTGGTGCACCTCTGGTGGGCCCGGGGAGAAGAGTGAAGGTAGGAAGAAAGATAAATCGGAGAAGATGAGGATGAGAAGAGGAAAACCAAGCGGATAAGAGGAGTGAAACATGAGTGACGAGAGAGGAGGGGGCGGAGGATGGATCAGGAGACAGGATCAGAGAGAAGTGAGGAGGAGAGAGGAGTAAGGACTATAGAAAAGAAGGAGAAATGAGCAGGAGTGAGAAGAGAGGATGATGAGAAGTGAGGATGAGCAAAGGGGGTAAAGAGGATGAGCGAAAAAAGGGGAAGCATGAAGGGGTAGAGAAGCGAGGGGGACTGACAAGTGAGGCGGAGGAGTGTGGGAGGAGGGAGGAGACTGAAGATGAGGAGCAGGATGAGAAGGGACCAGGCAGGAGGATGGACCAATAGAAGCAGTGGTCGGACGAGGAGAAGAGGAGCGGTGCAGGCAGGAGGGAGGGCTGGACGACAACGACGCCGACGGAAGCGACGGCGGCGGCAACGGCGACGATGACGAACCGGAGGTCTGAGAGAGCGTGATCCACCGCCGCTTTACTCTGGAAAATTGCCAACCTTTTCCTCCGGAACCCGGGGATCCCCCCCCCCCCTCCGAAAATCCCCCCCCCCCCCCCCTGCTGGAACCCCCCCCTCCCCCCCCCCCTCCCCCCGGCAAAACCCCCCCCTCCCCTAACCCCTCCCCCCCCTCCCCCCCCCCCCTCCTCCTCGAAAACCGGGGGCGGTCACTACCGGTTGGAACCCCCCCCCCCCCCCTCCCCCCCTACTCACCGCCAGCAAACGACTCCCGGTCCCCACCACCGTCCGCATCACATCCCCCACTGGTGTTCCCAGCACCACTGTCCTCACCACCGCTGTCCCCGCTGGTTCCACCACCGCCCCTACTGTCCCCACCAGTGGCCCCACCACTGTCGCACTGTCCCCGCTGTCCCCAGAACTGTTCCCACCACGGTTCCACTCTCCCCACTGTCTCCACGGCCCCAACCACTGCCCGACTATCCCCACTGTCCCCACTGTCCCACTGACTCCTCCGCTGTCCCACTGAGCTGTCCCACTGTTCCCACCACTGTCCCCACTGTCCCCACCACTGTCCCCACTGTACCTCTGTCCCATTGTCCCACCGCCGTCCTCGCCACCGCCTTCACCACTGTCCCCACCACCATTGTACCCTCCACTGTCCCACTGTTTCCACCTCATTCCCATTGTCCCCACACCACTGTCCCCACCACCACCGTCACCACCACTGTCCACTGTCCCCCCCTGTTCCCACCATTGTCCCCACCACTGTCCCCACCACTACCGTCCCCACTACTGTCCCACTCCCCACTGTTCCCACCACTGTTCCCACCACGGTTCCACTCTCCCCACTGTCTCCACGAACCCAACCACTGCCTATCCCCACTGTCCCCACTGTCCCACTGACTCCTCCGCTGTCCCACTGAGCTGTCCCACTGTTCCCACCACTGTCCCCACTGTCCCCACCACTGTCCCCACTGTACCTCTGTCCCATTGTCCCACCGCCGTCCTCGCCACCGCCTTTACCACTGTCCCCACCACCATTGTACCTTCCATTATCCCACTGTTTCCACCTCATTCCCACTGTCCTCACCACCACTGTCCCCACCACCACCGTCCCCACCACTGTCCACTGTCGCCCCTGTTCCCACCATTGTCCCCACCACTGTCCCCACCACTGCCGTCCCCACCACTGTCCCACTGTCCCACTGTCCCCACCACTGTCCCGCTGTCCCCTCGCCACTGTCCCCACCAACACCGTCCCCACCACTGTCCGCACCCCCACTCGGTTTTCGAGGGGGGGGGGGGTTCGAACCGGTAGTGACCCCCCCCCCCCTTTTCATGATGAACTGGGGGGGGGGGGGGGGGGAGGGGTTCGAACCGGTAGTGACCCCCCCCGGTTTTTCCGGAGGGGGGGGGGGGGGGGGAGGGGTGTGAACCGGTAGTGACCCCCCTCGGTTTTCCGCCAGCAGCGGTAGAACACGCTCTTTCGGAGGTCTCGAGAGGCCCCCAGGACGCGCAAAAAGGATTCCGAATGTAAAACAACCTTGATATTCGAGCCTCGCTCCTCCATCCTCATCCATTTCACTCTTCGCTCTTCGCCTCCCTCTCGCTCCTCCTAGCTTGGGCCCAACCACCAGCACGACGGCGAGCATATATCGGACCTAAAGCACCGTAGAAACTGTGAGGTCCACCGCGTCGGACAGTGTGTTGCTCAATATATCGCGCCATCCATGGGTTGCCCCATTGGCTGCGCCATTCGGTGCGGCATCGATGGGTTGCGCCGGAGGTTGCGCCATAAGCTCCGCGCTCGGCGGCCGAAACTCAAACAGTCTTTTGTTCCGCCAGAGACCACACGTTGCGCGCACGGCGGCCGAAACTAGAACGACATGCAGTACGTTGCGCCATAGATCATAGGTTGAGGCGCGCTTGGCGGCTGAAACCAAAGTTGCTCACAATTGATCGCTCCATAGATTGTGGACTGGGGACCGAAACTACTACGTCCTGCTTTGGGTTGCGCCATACGTCACGCGCTCGGCGGCCGAAACTACAACGGCCCTCTATCGGCTGCGCCTCAGGTGGCGCGCTCCACGGTCGAAACTAAGAGGCACGCTGTTGGTTGCGCCATGCGCTGCACGCTTTGCGGCCACAGCCAGGAAGTCATGGTACTGGTATGTATTGGTGGTGACACACGTTGCGCACTAGGCGGCCGAGGCAGACGCGGCCTGCGCTTGGTTGCGCCACGAGGTGCGAGCGTGGCGGCAGAAGCTATAACTCCCAACGAATGGCTGCGCCTCAGGATGCGCTCTCGCCGGCCGGAACTACAACGGTACGCTATTGGCTGCTCCATGAGTCGCCGCGTTGCGGGCGAACGTAACACTGCTTGCCACTGATTGCAACAATGGATTCGCTGAGGGGCCGGCCTGAATTGAAACGGCCAGGCATTCGGTGTGCAGGTTGCCCCCCTGGGTGGCCAAAATTGAAACGGACTGCTTCTGGTTGCGCCCACCGTTGCACGCTGTGGCCAAAACTATACGGGCTGCTGCTGGTTGCGCCATAGATGGCGCGCTCGGCGTCCGAGACTACCACGGCCTGCTAGTGGATGTCCCCAATTTCTTCCCTCGCAACCACCAAGCGAAAGGGCGAAAAGCAAGTTAAACAAGCCACCGTGGCACTTCAGGACAGAAATCCGTACGGGACCTTGTGAAACGGTTTACTCGACGTCAAGGCCAGGAAAACAAACCGTCGACGGAGGAATGGAATGGAATGGACCTATCGCGAAGCGAAATAATATGACCTAACCACCGCCCAAGCTTGACGCGGTTTGAATTCGGCGACTCATACTTGGGCCATAACCCTCATGACTTCTGTTAAGGTAAACCTGCCCAGTCGACGTGATATGTCGCCTGGGCCCTCCCTCAGGACCGAGCTCAGGCGAAACCAAACACGGCTTGACCAACGTAGGCCGAAGGCGGGAGCTACCAAAATAACCGCACGAGCATCATAACTATAATCTGAGGCTGCAGCAGACGAAGGCGACGACGGGAAAGAGGGAGGAGGAGAACGACGAGCAGGGAAGGCCGAGACCCAGCATTGCGGACTGGGTGGGCGAATACGGATGTACATGTGAAATCAGACTGATGTTAAGTCGGGCGTTTCCCCCTACAGGCGGATTTTGGAGGAACAAATAAAAATACTCTAAACTAGTCAACGATAAACGAAAAATCGTCCCCACACTATTGTTTGACCATTTTTGAATATTCCCCCTGTAGAGGGACAGGGCCGACTTAAGACTGGTGCGACCATCCAGTGGTCAGTAAACAACGACTGGCAATTAGCAATTAAGACGGTGACGCAAATGGAAAAGGTAGTCGAACAAAAAGCATACGTGAGCAACAACGTAAGAGGTCGACGATCAACTCAAAAGGGGTGGAAGAGCAAGGACGGGAGGACGCGGACGATGACAAACGCGAGCGCGAGGCGACGTAGAGGATGACAGGCGAAGAGGAGAAGGATGGCGACGACACCGATAACGATGTAGAAGGGGTGGCACGAAGGCGGCGCTGGGGATGATAACGAAGACATGGGGGAGGGGAGCAAAGCGTATAAGTGGTTTAGAGGCGAGAACAACGAGCGTGATGCGTGTGCTGGGTGACGCATGAATGCACGCGTCTTGGTGCGTGAGACAGTAATTATGGGTTGCACTGGGTCGGTTGGCTTGGCGTGCGATGCGGGTGCCTTTCTGGTATGTTGCGCGCGCGTGCAACGCATAAGATCAATGCGTGGGTGCGCCGTTGTAGTGCATATGGTGAGTAGGCGGGCGCTGTGCCCCGGAAAGTCGAAACACATCTCCGAAAAACTTGACGACGTGCCGCTGGGAACCACGCGTGCGTCAGTTTAGGAATGTGAAACAACTATGTGTTGCAGCGTGCTCTTGGGCGGACAAATGTTTGGCCTTGGGAATGTCTGGGGGGTCAGGTCTGTAGGAGAGCCCGCAGGGGCGTCGGCAGGACCGTCTTAGTCGCTCGTTGCCGTGGCCCTTGGTTCGCAAAGTTTCGCGTCAACATGCTCTTGGTGCGCGAAATGTCCGGCCCAGATTTCCGTTGCGCCGAGGGCCCAGCATGGCTTCCATCTAGAACTTCAAATTCTGAGGTCGCCCCCCTAGGGTTCCATTGCAAACGGCAGCCTGACACGTCTGGGCAAATGCCGAAATCGATGTGTAAACTAGCTTAGAGGACACGCGAATAACAAAAACGCCGCATCTGATGATATGGTACACTCAAACGGGCCTGCGCTAACACACTGGCAAATCATTGGGCAAACCAGCGCCCGTCGAGCACAGCCGCGTTTACGACCAGACAAGGAAGCCTACAACAGGCCCGCGTTTCCGCGAAACGTTGTCGGGCGCCAGCGGTGAAAACCCCGCGGCCGTAGCGCGCTAACTGGAAAGACAACCTGACGCCGATGTCTCTGCGCAAAGCGGCCCAATGCTGCCGCGCGCACGGCGGCGCAGAGGCTGCCCCCGTTGCATTTCTCCACGCGCGACGGCCCAACGCCTGCGTTTCCCGCGGGGGGCGGCCCGTCGCCTCCGCGCGCGCAGCGGCGCAGGGGCCGCCCCCATCGCATTCTTACGCAAGCGGCCCAACGCCGCCGCGCGCGCGGCAGCGCAAAGGTCGCCGCCGTCAAAGTTCTCTGCGCACGACGGCCATGCGCCGCCGCGCGCACGGCGGCGCGGGAACGGCTCGCGCTGCATCTTCTGCTCGCGACGGCCCCAGCCCGCCGCGCTCGCGGCGGCGCAGAGGCCGCCTCCATTTCGCCTGTCCATGCACGACGGCCAACGCCGCCGCGCGCACGGAAGCGCCGAAGCTGGTCTCGTCGCGTTTTTTTTCTGAGCGCGGCGGCCCCGCGCCGCCGCGCGCACGGCGGAGCAGGGGCCGCCACCGTTGCGTTTCCTCGCGCACGCAAGCCCAACGCCGCCGCGCGCGCGGCGGCGCAATGGCCGCTCGCGATGCGCTTCTCCGCGCACGACGGCCCTGCCTCGCCGCGCGCGCGGCGGCGCAGAGGCCGCCGGCGGCGCGCCTTCCGCGCGCGACGGCCCAGCGCCGCCGCGCGCGCGGCGGCGCAGAGATCCCCGCCCCCGCCGCACGTCACAACGCTCGACGGCCCAGTGACGCCGCGCGAGCGACGGCGCAGAAGCTGGCCTCGTCACAATTTGTCCGCGCGCGACGGCCCAGCGCCGCCGCGCGCGCGGCGGCGCAAGGGCCGCCCCCATTGCGTTCCTCTGCGCACGACGGCACGGCGCCCCCTCGCGCGGCGTCGCAGAAACCGCGCTCGGCGCGCTTGTTCCACGCGCGACGGGCTGGCGCCGCCGAGCGAGCGGCGGCGCAGAGGCCGCTCCCGCTGCATGCCTCCGCGCACGTCGGCTCAGCGCTGCCGCGCGCGCGGCGGCATGGAGTCGTTGGCCGAGCGGTTGCCTCGGCGTCAGCCGAACGGTTGTTGTGAACTTCGATTGCCAGGGCTTCCCCTGTCTTGGCGTCAACCATGCGATTTGGGCGACGCGCGCTGCGCTGCACTCCTCTATCTCGCGCCGTGCGCGAGCGGTTTTTTGCGATGGCACATTGTGTTTCGGCGCCAGCCGAGCGATTTGCGTGAACTCCAACCACCAGAGGGTCCAAGTGCAAGGGTCTAGTAGGCTCTGGATCGCTCGAAGCGCAAGCGTCTGCGAGGCTCTGGGTCGACCGAGGCTTCGATCGCCTGGGCGATTCTGGATCGCCCGAAACCGAACGGGCTAGAAAAAACTCCAGGCCACGCGAAGCTCATTGACCTGGGAAGTCTGGCACCCACCGCGAGCGCGGGTGAGCGCACCCATGCGCTGGCGGCGTGCGTGGGCGGAGGCGCCCAGGCACCGCGGCGCGCGCCCGAGTTGACCCCCCCGGGTTGGCCGCCCGAAAATACCGACCAAATGGGCCAGGCGAGTTGACCGGCCGAAGTGATCGGCCGAGTCGAACGGCCGAGTTGATCGGCCGAGTTGATCGGCCGAGTTGATGGGCCGAGTTGATGGGTCGAGTTGAACGGCCGAGTTGATCGGCCGAGTTGATGGGCCGAGTTGATCGGCCGAATTGATCGGCCCAGCTGATCGGCCGAGTTGACCGCGCGCGCGCGCGTTGACGAGCTGATCGGCCCAGTTGGTCGGCCAAGTTGATCGGCCGAGTTGATCGGCCGACGCGCGCTTTGATGAGTTGATCGGCCGGATTGACCGCCCAACCGCGCGTTGACCGCCCTGCCGCGCGTTGGCCAACCGAGTTGACCGCCCGGGTTGACCGCCCACCCGCGCGTTGACCGCCCCGCTGCGGCGTGACCGACCGAGTTGACCGCCCAAGTTGACCGCCCAGCCGCGCGTTGACCGCCCGGCCGCGCGTTGGACGCCCGAATTGACCGCCCGAGCTGCCCGCCCAACCGCGCGCGGACCGACCTGGATCGACCGCCCATAGGCCCGTTGACCGCCCAAGGTTGACCGCGCAACCGCCCCCTCGCACGGAGCCGCGAAGGCAAGTGGCGGGCGAGACTCGGCCACGACGCGCTGGGAGACACCAGCGGCCTCATAGGCATGTCCGAGTGAAGACCGCTCAGGCTGCGTTTTCCGCGCACGGAGGTGCCCGGCCGTCGCGCGCGCGGGAAATCCAACGCGATCGCCCTTCCAGCCATCGCGCGCGCGGCGGCGCAGAGGCCGCCTCAATCGCGCTCGCGCGCGCCAGGCGGCGCCGCGCCGCCGCGACAGTGGAGCGCGCGAATGCAAAGTGCTGGCTGGCAGGGTTTCTCCATTCGCTGAGGGGGCTCGCCCGCCCCACCGCGCGCTTTCCCGCGCGCCGCCCCTTCTCCCGAGGGTTCCCGGGCGACCGCGCTGACTCCCTGAGTCTGCCCGAATCTCCCAAGACGGCCCCGGGTGGCAAACGGCCGCCAAGATGGCCTCAGGTTCTTTCTTGGACGGACAAAGATGGCTCCGAGACAAATCAACGCGGCACCACGGAGGCCCAGCACGAAACCAATATGCTTCAGAGAAGCCCTCAATACGTCCCAGGGCGGCTCAGGGGGGCTCCAAAAGGACCCCGAAAGACCCTAGGGACGACACTCGCTGATTTTGATACGGCGCTTCATTGATTTGAGTACATCATCGCTCGCGGCTTCAATCAGCCTGAGACGGCCAACGAAGCCTCCAACGTTGCCCTGAGACGGCCCAAGACGCCGCAACAATGAGCCGAGAAACCCCTCAGAATGCGGCACAGGACGGCCCCAAGAGAGCCCCAAGACAGCCTACGAAGACAGCGAAAAGGATCCAAGACGGCCCGGGAGGGCCTCTCGACCCCCGACGGACCCAGGCGCCCCCGCGGCGCCCCGACGAAGGCCGCAAGAGAGACCCAAGACGGCTCATGTGGAGCCCACAGCAACCCAGGAAAGCCGCAAGGGGCCCGCAAGACGGCCCCACAGGAACCCATGACTGCCCTGATACGGCCCAATTGAGCTCCATGAGGGCTCTTCAAGAAATTGATTGGGAACGCGCGCATGTGACAGCCTAGCGTCTTCTTCGCATTATCATCGCCGTCCTCGTCGCCACCGTCGTCGTTATCATCGCTCGAACAGTCGCCGCCCAAAGAGCTGGACTGGCGCGGTGGAGAGACTTACTTCTGGCAGCTGGGCGCAATGCGAAACGCACTCGGCGACGCGCACGCGGTGCTCTCTTCAGAAGACTTGCCCCCTTCCCTTGGCTGTGCAACGCGAGCCCCCGCGCAAACAGCGCGTGACATCGAAGCCCCGCTGTGAAAATGCGCGCTCGCGCGTTCGCGTGCTTCGCGCTGCGCGGTGCGAAGCAAAACTCGCGCAGACAAGCGCGTGCTCGGGTGGTCCGCGGCAGTGAGGCCGTTTGCGCCGCGGGCCATAGAACGAGCCGCGCGTCGCGGGACCCAAGGGGAACCGCGCTGTCGGCGAGCGAATGGTGCGCGCAGAACTCAGGAAATCAAGACCGCCACCCCGCCGCAAATCTGAAGTCGATCTTCGTTGTTCTACCATGTGGGCCGGCGTCGCAGACGGACGGCATCGGAAGACCGAGGCCGAAGACTAATACCGAGGCCGAAAACCAACTTGCATCGCAAGACACAGCTGCAAAACCAAGGCCGAGCACCGACGCCCTGGGGCACTGGTCGAAACCGGCAACCGCGCCTAACCCATCGGACAACCCACCCCGAAAACCGACATATATGCAGTAGTGAAAAACAAACGGCACTTTCACGTGCGCACCAACAGCTACGAATCTGGAACCACAGCTTAACCCAAACAAAATTCAAAACAACAAATTGACCCCAAAAACCTTCACACCAAAACTAAAACTGATTTCCGATTTAATCGCTGTCCCTGCTCCTTCTGGGGCCATTCCTACAGACGACCCTGTTCTCTGACCCCCGGACAGACCCAAGTTTGGCCACGACATCGTGCAATAGTTGGAATTACTGGCTCTGGTTCTTGGAAGTGAGGGAGGGAGGACGTGGAGCCTAGATGATCATGCTTAATCATCGTCGGTAGTCGCCAGGAGTGGCCAGCGTTTCCATCCTGCGGTTCACTTGCTGATCGCATTTCACCGACACAATAAAACTGAAAACACAGAGTCAGCCTCATTCACTGGAAGAAGACAATGCCACCCTGAATTTTTTGGGGGGGGGCGAAGCGGCACAAACATTGACGATGAATGTGTTCTGTTCGAAGCGCGATCTTGAAACTGTCCTGGTGGCGCTACGAATCCTGAAATGTACAAGCGCGACTGAAACATTGCCTTCGACACAGCCTGCCGGCTCCTAGAGCTCGTCTGCCACCTGCGTCCAGAGCTCCCGAGGTATGCAAACTTTCTTGCTCAATTCCTCATCCTGGACCTCGTTAAACTTAGAGGGCATCCGTGACGCGTGCCACGACGGGGACTGCTGCGCATCTTCCGCGCCGCCACTCGTGCCGTCCTCGCAGCCGAAGGATAATCGCAGGCTCCCCTTTTGGAGGCCGTCCGAATGGGTTCCGAATAGGTGGGGTCGGTGGATCGCGCCGCATCGCCGATGCATCGGCGATGCGATTGACAAGACCGGTAACCAAATCGAGCTCTAATGCTGATGCATCCGCGATACGGCACGACCCACCAACCATTCTGCTTTCACCCCATTTGGGCGGCCTGGCCTTTCTGGCTCTTCTCCAGCCAGCGCCCTCCTCCTCCTCGTCAGGGCAGCCCACAACCACAGGGACAGCGACACTGCCCCCCCCCCCTCCCACGCGCAGGATTGGGTGGTCGGACGAAAGGGGCGCTAAAAAGGGGGCTAGCGAATCAGCTTGCGCCGATGATGTCTCCAGCGCCAGGAAGCACCAGGAGCCCGTGTGTCGAGGAAAGCGCGCGACGGCGGAGACGAAACAGGCTGCACGCAGCGGAGTTCGTAAATGTCGTAGCGCCCCCTCCCCAATCCCCCCCACCGCTTCGTCCGACCCGACAGAAGCGACTTGCCATCGCTCGGACCTATTCCCCGTGCATTTCTCGATTTCGTGCGTGTTTGCTTCGCAACATGGTCAAGGATTAGGGGAACAAAAAGTGGCATAAACATAAATACTCGGAGGTCCGCGCGGATTTCTCGGATCGGCGCTGGACCCCCCTCCCTGGCGCGCGGAGCGCGCCAGGGGCGGCGCTGGAGGCGCCGCCAGGGGGGCACAGCGCCGATCCGAGAAATCCGCGCGGACCTCCGAGTTTTTATGTTCATGCCACTTTTTGTTCCCCGAAGCATGGCGATCTCGCCGTGCCGGTGGCTTTGGCTTCCCCCGTCCTCGACGTCCGAGACGATGATGGACGCCTGCCCCGAGGTCTGCCTTGGGGGAGTCTGGCGGGCGAGTATGGGCTCTCCCCCTTTGGGCTCATCCTGCCTTTCCTCCTCTCCTTCGCCCTCACAGGAAGGTGTCTATCTCTTTGAGCTGGTGGTTGCACCTGGGACCGTGACTTTAACAACGTCTGGGCATATATGGTCGAGGGTTTGGGCCCCCCCCCCCTCCCCCCAATGCTAATGCCATCGGCTCCCCCCCCCCCCCCGCGCGATGGTCCCCCCCCCGTGGGCGCGGACGTGGCGTGGTGGCCCCGCCGCCCCCCCACCCCACCCTGTGGGAGTGGTGTGGGGTCCCCCCTGTGGATGTGCGGTGGTTAGGGGTCCGCCTCAGCCAAGAGTCGGCGTCGCAGGCGCCGCCGCCGCCGTCGTGTCGTCGTTGTCGTCGTCGTCGTCTTCGCCATCGTCGTCGTCCTCAGCCTTTGCCTCTGGAGAGTGGCGGTTACATGGGGCGAGGAAGCGAGAGGGGGGAGCAAGATAGGGAAGAGAGGGCCAAAAACGAGGAGGGAGGGATGGAGGGGCGGATGGGGGGAGGAGGAAAAGGAACATCGTCGTCGACGGTGTCTTCACCGTCGTCGCCTCCTTCTGGGTGTGGCGTTGTGTTCCGGTGTTTCAGGGAGCCAGGGCGGACGGTGTCTTCGTCGTCGTCGCCGTCGTCGTCGTCGTCCTCCTCCTCCTCCTCCTCCTCCTCCGCCTCCTCCTCTCCTCCTCCTCCTCCTCGTCCTCGTCCTCCTCCTCCTCCTCCTCCGCCTCCTCCTCGTCCTCCTCCTCCTCCTCCTCCTCCTCCTCCTCCCCCCCTCCATCCCATCTGGGGGGGGGGCCCGAGGGCCCTGGGACCCATCCCATGTGGGGGGGGCGGGCCCGTGGGCCCGGAGCCCGCGATCATATATACCTGCTACATGTGGCGATCGAGGCATACAAGCGGCCATATATATATACACACACACGTGCAATAGAATCGAACATCATAAACTATAGCTGGGTATGAAGTGTAAAAGAACAGCATGGTACACAATACCATAACATGATATGCTACATTATGCAATGCTGTAATATAGCGTAACATAACACATCATAGCAGGTAGCCTTACTATGACATAACCTGAATTACTGTCATGATAGATGTCATATAATGATAAGCAGTGGTGCAGACTGTGCTATACTATAATCTGGTTTTAACTGTACTCATAGAACTTAATACAAACATGCTGTAATATCACGCTCTACCATATGATGTATATGTCACCACACCTCCGAACTTGTTTCTACTGCTCCAGAGACCCTCGCTCCACCGTTAACCATTTTTGTTCGGCTCGTGGCTCGCGCCTGCAGCAGCCCACCCTGAGCTCGGATCGGGCATTCGGGCTGCACTTTTGGGTACAGCGCCTCCCTTAGGGTCCGATGTCTTGAGTGCCACTCGGTGCCCCGAGTATGACTGATCACGTCCGTACGTGTTGCGGCATGCTCCGCCTCGTGCGGGTTCTGCTGGGGTGGCTATCTAGGCTGTCCACCCCCACCTCAACCTCCTTCCCTCCTCCTTCCTCGGAGGACGCGGGAACAGTACGAGTAGAAACTTCCAGAGGCCCAACCAGATTCTTGGGCCTCGTTGTGTTTTCGGGACTACGCAGTCCGAAGGCCCAGGCTTCCGAAGGACTGCTTTTTTCCAATCCGCGGGCCCAAGGATGGTCCTGACCCTTTCCCTGGGGCCAGCTCTTCGCCGCAGGCTCACACATATATGGCCTGGGTCCTGAATGGAGGGTTCGGTGGCAACTCATGGGAACCTCCCATACATCTTGCCGGCTCTTGCAAATCGACGCTGATCGACGCTAGTCGACGCTAATCAAGCGACGCGAAATCACCACTAACCGACGCCAAATCGGCGCAATCTCATCAACTCCCAGACGCCGAACGACACGAATCAACTAATAAGACGGACTTGAAGAGGTGTACCAGGCTCCCATGACTTGTTACCGAAGGAGGGGGAATGACCCCCAGTGGAGGAGGAGGAGGAGGAGGAGGAGGAGATGGAAGAGGAGGAGGAGGAGGAGGAAGAATGCGGAAGGAGGAGGAGGAGGAAGAGGAGGAGGAGGAGGAGGAGGAGGAGGAGGAGGAGGAGGAGGAGGAGGAGAGGAGGAGGAGGAGGAGGAGGAGGAGGAGGAGGAGGGGGAGGAGGAGGAGGAGGAGGAGGAGGAGGAGGAGGAGGAGGAGAGGAGGAGGAGGGAGGAGGGAGGAGGAGGAGGAGGAGGAGGGCGGGGGAGGAGGAAGGGGAAGAGGGGAAGGAGGAAGGAGGAAGGAGGAGGAAGCAGGGAGGAGCAGGAGGTAGAGGAGGAGGAGGAGGAAGGAGGAGGAAGGAGGAGGGAAGGAAGGAGAGGAGGAAGGAGGAAGGAGGAAGGAGGAAGGAGGAAGGAGGAAGGAGGAGGAGGAGGGAGGGAGGAGGAGGAGGAGGAGGAAGGAGGAGGAGGAAGGAGGAGGGAAGAAGGAAGGAGGGGGAGGAGGAGGAGAGGAAGGAGGAGGAGCAGGAGGAGCAGGAGGTAGAGGAGGAGGAAGCAGGAGGAGGAAGGAGGAGGAGGAGGGAGGAGGAGAAGGAGGAGGGAGGAGGAGGAAGGAGGAGGAAGGAAGGAGGGAGGAGGAGGAAGGAGGAGGCGAGCAGCCCGCCCGACCTCCGGGGGCGCCCCTCCCCCGGCCTGGCCTCGAGAGGCTGATGGGCGAGGGCAAGCCCGCCGCCGGCTCCAGGAGCTCCCCGCGAAGCGGGGACCGCCGGCTGGGGAGGCCGGCGGACGGCGAGGCCTGCGGGGGGGGGGAGCCCTCCTCGCCGTAGGTCGGGCACGTCCCCCTACAGGCAGAGCTTGAGCGAGAAATCCAACAGACTCACAGAATGCTCAGAAATAGATGAAAAATACTTGAAACATCGTCCCCAGACGAGTTTAAAACAACAACCGTTCTTGAAGATTCCTCCTGTAGAGGGACGCGCCCGATGAAATCCTCGCCTTCTGAGGAAAATCCTGGAGGCCTCGCGCGGCAACTTTAGACCCGATTGCCTCGGATCCACGTCGGATTCAGGTCGGGCTCACGTCGGACTACGTCGGAATTGCGTCAGACTGACGCCGAAGCATCGCCGCGGGAGCGTCGACCCATAGCTTACGGAGCTTAGGTCGGGGGAGGTGCCCTCCCCAAATGCGGCCGGTACCGCCTGGAATTCTGCGGCGGAGATCTGCGATTTCCCATGGAAACGGGACCCGTCGCTAACAGGGCTGAACCTAAACGGTGTTTTTTGTTTTCGATTTGTTTTCGTTTTCCCTCGCTCTCGACCCGCAGACCAAAAAGTTGTCGCTTTCCCTCGTTTTGTCTTCCATCCGCCTCTATCGCAGAATGGAGTGGAAACGAAAACGGCAGACGATATCGCAAAAACACCGTTCAGGTCCAGCCCTGGTTTGCCATCGCCTGATTCTCAGAAAGCCGGGGGACTTCCGAGCCTTCGGAGAGGGCCCGCCCCTTCTCACTTCCCCCCCCCTTCCGGCCCGCCGCCGCTCCTCCGGGGGAGGGCGAGGGCGAGGGCGAGCTGAGCACCGATGCCGCCGCGCCTCCCTCGTCGCCACAGCCGGACTCGCCTCGGGGTCCCAGTGAGTCGGGGATGGACAGACATCCCTTTGGTAAAACGCGGCTTGGTGAAAACGACCAATCGACGTGTCAGGGTGGGGGTCCTGTCCACTCCCGAGTGGGAGCGCGCCCCAGGGAAGGTCCGTGGCGTCGCGGGATGGCGCCGCGCCCCAGAGGAGAAACAACGCCATGAACACAAACTTGTGGCGTTCCGCGCGGATTGCTTGGATCCGCGCTGGGCCCCCCCGTGGCGACTCCGGCGGCGCCGCCCCTGGCGCGCTCCGCGCGCCAGGGAGGGGGGTCTAGCGCAGATCCCAGACATCCGCGCTGAGCGCCAAAAGTTGTGCTATGTTTATGACGTTTATTATTATTATTATTCGAATCTTCGTTGTTCCCCCTGGGAGGGCGAGGAGGGTGGCGAGGAGGAGGGGCCTGGAGGGCGAGGCAGGGAGGTGCGGGGGTTGCGGGGAGGGGGGGGCGGCGAGGAGGAGCAGCAGCGCCTCCAGGACGGGCGAGTCCTCCAGGATGGCCTGGGGCGGCATCAGCGCAAACTCCACCTGAGGCCGAGAGGGGCTCGACATATGTATATATATATATATACACACATGACTACTACTACTACTACTACTACTACTATACTACTACTACTACTACTACTACTACTACTACTACTACTACTACTACTACTACTACTACTACTACTACTACTACTACTACTACTACTACTACTACTACTACTACTACTACTACTACTACTACTACTACTACTACTACTACTACTACTACTACTACTACTACTTACTACTACGACTACTACTACTACACTACTACTACTTACTACTACTACTACTACTACTACTACGACTACTACTACTACTACTACTAATAATAAAAAAAATAATAATAAGAAGAAGAATAATAATGATAATAATAATAATAATACGAATACTAATAATAATACTACTAATACTAATCATAATAATAATAACAATAATAATACTTATTATTATAATGATAATAAAAATACTATCAATACTAATGGCACAGCTAATACTCTAAAAATACAATTATAACAATAAAAATGACACAACTAAATACTCTAAAATAATGACACAACTAATACTCTAATGAGTAGCGAATCGTAGAAATAATAACAACAATAACACTTATAACAACAATTATAGAAGCACACACCGGGGAACAACAAAAAAACCGTTTGGTCGCCCAAAAAGCTCGGTGTGCACCCCCCCCAGCTGCCCAACCCATGGGACGCCGGAGCGTCTGCACGCGCCGAATTCCTTCGCCGAACGCCTTGGCCCCTGACCGACCACCCGACACGGCGGACAGTAGAAAAAGAAAAACGCCGTGGACATAAACTCTTGGAGCTCCGCACGGATTTCTTTGATCTGCGCTAGACCCCCCTCCCTGGCGCGCGGAGCGCGCCAAGGGCGGCGCCGGAGGGGCCGCCAGGGGGGGCCCAGGCGCGGATCCAAGAAATCCGCGCGGAGCGCCAACAATATAGGTCTATAGCGTTTTTCTTCTTCGAGACATGGCGAGCCCCTCCGATTGGCGCCAGCAGTCGACGCTTCAGCGGTGGACAAACCTCCCTTTAGTCAACCGCCCTTTAATGGAAAACGGCCCAGGACCGAAACCGACGGACCTGGACCCGCAAAAATGACGGCCGCGACGCCCTCTCGCGAACCCAAGACGGCCAATTCGCTAATCGACGTGTCAGGGTAGGAGGGCACTCTGCTGGGCCTGTTGCTCCACCACCACCGCCACACATTGGAGGGGGGAGGGAGGAGGAGGAGGAGGACGAAGAAGAGGAGGAGGAGAAGGAGGAGGAGGAACGGCGGAACAGACCGCCTCTGCGCCCGCAGCGTCAGGAGGAGGAGGAGGAGGATCCCCTCCCCCTCCAACTCATGGTGGTGGTGGTGGGAAACAAGCCCATCATTGTGAGGGGGGGGGGAAGGGGGGCGGGGGGGGGGGGGGGTATGCTGTAACGCCTCCCCCCCCAGCCGTGTGCCCGATGCGCAGGGCGGCAGTGCCCGGAGCGCACTGGAGGGGGGGGAGGCGTTACGTTATATGGGGGAGGAGGGGGGGCCGGGGGCCATGATGCCCATTATGCCCCGAACAATAAAGAAACACGCTCCAAGCGGGGTGTTGACCACACCGTGGGGTGAGTCGGTGGGGATTCGGGGTCACCGCATGGTTTTGGGACTTGGGTCGTTCTCCGAAGATGTCTGGGGCGACTGGCGCCTCCAGGGTCCCCAAACCGTGTGGTGACGGACCGTGCGGTGAAGTCTTTGCGGATTTCGAGGTCACCGCCGGGTCTGTCACCACACGGTTTTTTGGGACCCAGACCCCCGACGCCGTGATCCTTTCACGACGTCGACCTCCAAGTGTGGAACCTTCCCCCGAGGTCGACGCGAATCGACACTAAACGGCGCGAAATCGACGCTGATCGACGCTAAACTGGCGCTGTCGGCGCGAAATCGATTCCCAGGCGCTACTCGGCGTGAGCCGACGCTGGAGACGGAATTGAGTATACCAAGCTCCCTCGACTCTCGCCATCGCTCGGACGTCCATTCCGTGTTTTTTTTTTTGTTGGTTTCGTGCGTGGTTTTTTCGCCAAGTGATCAGGGATGCTCCTCGATGGTCCTCACCGAGGAAAAAACGCACGCGTCCGAGCGATGCCGAGGACTTGCTGCCGCAGGAGTGGGGAACGACTCCCAAGAGTCTCGACCCCCTTCCCCGGGACCCGCTTCTCGTCCCGAGCCGTTTCTTGACGGCCCCGAGGCCCGGTGAGGGCCCCGGGAGGCCGTCGACCCCTGTGGACCCGAGGCGGCCTGCGCCCCGTCGGCGGCGACGATGGGGGCGAAGAGCCCAGGGGCGGGCATTGCACGCACTCGCCAGGGAGCCCTTTCGAAGGCATAGATACCATCGGCGCACCTGAATCCACGCAACCGAAGCCGTGCGAAAATACCCCCCCAGGGATCAGAAAGTTCGGGGTTCTGGCGGGGACAATCCACGACTTTCCCGGCGGGGTTCTAGCGGGGTTAATAAAGTCCGGGGTTCTGGATGATAAAGTTCGGCCTCCGCGCCTTCCCCACAGACAGATCCCTGTGGTCGGGGATGAAAAATAGAGGGGGAAAAGGGGGGGAAGGGGTTCCTCTCTTATCGCCCATCGGCGGGTACTGCTCTCCCTTGGGCTCTTCGCCCCGATCGTCGCCTCCGAGGGCCCCCCCCCGACGGGGGACCTTGTCTGTCTCGTCGCGGCCCTATCTGCGTCGAATCCGTGTCGAATCCATGTCGGACTCGTCGGATCCGTGTCGAATCCGTGTCGAATCCGTGTCGAATCCGCGTCGAATCCGCGCCAAATCCGCGTCGAGTCCGCATCGGGCCCGCGTCGGGCGCGAGAAACGAAACCCACTTCGGGGACAGGCGAGGTCTCCCGAACATGCAGCGTAACACGTCCAGGCCAGTGCCACCCTGGGCGTGGACCGCCTCAACGTGAGCATGCAGAAGAAGAACAACAAAAACACACAAATAGAAAACTTTTGGCGCTCCGCGCGGATTTCTAGAATTCGCGCGGAACCTCCCTCCCTGGCGCGCGGAGCGTGCGAAGGGGCGGCGCCGGAGGCGCCGCCAGGGGGGGCCCAGGCGCGGAACCAAGAAAGCCGCGCGGAGCGACCAAGGTCTTTGTTTGTGTGGCTTTTGCGCTTCTACGAGATCTGCAAGACGCCGACATGTAAAATCCACAGTCCACCAGGAGGAGGAGGGGGAGGAGGAGGAGGAGGAGGAGGAGGAGGAGGAGGAGGAGGAGGAGGAGGAGGAGGAGGAGGAGGAGGAGGAGCTGACATGCAAAACGCTGACATGTAAAAACGGGGCTGGGGTCGGTTTCCCAATGTTCACCCAGGCCAGTGCCACCTTGGGCGTGGACTGCCTTCGGGAGCGGCCAAGAGGGGGGTGTCCAAGAGGGGGGGGTGCAAATCATGGCCGGCGGCATGTGCGCGGCCCAGCGGGGGGGCCAGGGGCGTAATGAAATAAGAAGAGGCGCCATGAGATCTGGGGAAATATCATGCCCCCCGCCATGATATCCACCCCCCCCTAGTCATCACCCCCCTCTTTTCCGCCCCCGATGCCTCGACGCGAGCATGGGCGAAGGCTGCGCCGGTCCCGCGAGCGGCGAGGACTGCCTGGAGAAGCCCAGGGGTCCAACGGCAGGAGACAGCGCCGCCGCGGCGCACGGCGAGGACTGCCTGGAGAAGGCCAGGGGCCCAACGCTGGGAGACCCCTTCAGCGACATCAGCGGAGTGTTCACCATAGTCAGAAGAAGGAAAAATCTGCAGAAACATAGACTTGTGGCGCCCCGCGCGGATTTCTTTAGACCTGCGCTGGACCTCCCCCCTCCCTGGCGCGCGGGGCGCGCCAGGGGCGGCGCCAAAGACGCCGCCGCGGAGCCCCAGCGCGGATCCAAGAAATCCGCGCGGAGCGCCAAAAGTGCATGTTTACGCAATTTTTTCATTTCCGAATCGTAGAGTTCTGCGCCTCCATCCAGATGAGGGCGTCTGGGTCATCGTCGTGGCCACACGTCATGTCCGTGAACCCGAACTTCTCATACCACAGAACCAGATCGTCGTCTGCCGCTTCCAGAGAGACCCAGGCACACTTGGACTTCGGCATGCGCTGCGCCTTGGATATTGCCCACCTGACCAGGCGTCCTCCGTAGCCGCCGTGTCGAAACTCCCGAGGCACGAATATGAAGGCAATGTGGAATTCGCTGCGCGATTCGACCATCCGATAGGATAAGAACCCACGCAACCCCAGAGAGCCATCCGACTCCTTCGCGGCAAAAATGACCACGGTGCCGTCTTTCTTTGTTGCGTCGTTCATCCAATTCGACAGGTTGCAGTAGTCAATGTCGCGGCACTGCTGGATCAGCTCGTCAGCGGCCTCCGAGTTGAGGGCGTCCTCGAACACCTCGAGGCAGGGCTCCTGCAGCAGGCGTGACCCGAGGAACACCCAGCTCTGAGAGCAGAGCGGCGACATCGACCGCGCCTCGTTGGACGTGCAGATGACGACCGCGCCTGCGAAAGACTCGAGCTTCGCGCTGCTCAGCAGCACACCTGAGGCTCGTACGTCTATGTGTTTCAATTGTCTCTCCCCTCCCTACCCTTGCGCTCTCTCTCCTCCCTCTGACTCATGGGAGGGGGGGCCACGAAGGGGGTGAACGGGCAGGGGTGAGGGAGAGTGTGGAAGGATGGGGGCTAGAGACGAAGAGGGGAGGAGAAGGAGGGAAAAGGAAGAGCGGGAGTAGAAGGGGGCACAGCCAAGATGGCAAGATGGGTGAGCCCGGGCCAGATCGGGTTCCTGCCACTCCAGCCCCTATCCGTTGTGTAAGAGTTGCCAAATCGGCCACCTAAAAGTTGAGCGGGACCTTGACGCTTTAGTGGCATGTGCAACTCGAGGAAAACGGGAGCCAGGCGAGGAGATTGGGGAGAGGTTGAGGAGCAGGAGGAGGAGGACAAGTAGTAAAGTAGGAAACCGAGGAAGACTGCTAGGATTAGGTCGGGCATGTCCCCCCTACAGGCGGATCTTGAATGACAAATTAAGGAAAGGCAGAACTACGCAAAAACACAATTCCCCCAAACAAATGAATCATCGTGCCCAAGCTGTTTGTTTAACTATCATTAATTATTCCTCCTGCAGATGGACATGCCCGACTAGATGCTGGGAAGAGGGAAACGAAGAGGACAGCGATAGCCACAAAACGACGACGAACGCCGCTTCGGACGCCCGAAATTGGTACGGAAAGAATGGGTCCAATGCCCAACAACAAATGTCGTCCCAAACCAACAGCGGCCGCTGTTGGGCAGGCGGCCTTCTGTCTCGAATGGACACAGGTCGCGGCGGCGTGGACAGCGAGTCCTGTTCAAAATGAACAGGAACTGCTGTTGAGCATTGTACCCATTCTTTCCGTACCCATTTCGGGCGTCCAAAGCCGCGAAGCTCTGGAAACGACAAGGCCGTGTTTTTACCTGTTCCGTTTTGCCATTTTTGTTGCCGGTTCCGACGCCGTCTTTTTACCGGTTCCGTCACTGTTCTTTTACGGGTTCCCGCTCCGCTTCCAATCCTGGAGCCGTTTTTGTTGCCGTTTCCAGTCACCGTTTTTTTTGCCGTTTCCATTTTCAAGGGACACTTACTCAGGATTCCCTATCTTGTTATACACTTTCTGGGTTTTCGTCTTCCCCCCACCCTTCCCCATGTTTTCCCATGCTGTATGGGAATCGGGAATTAATTGTGCGCGTTTTTCCCCTCCTGCGTATTGGCGGCCGAATGCTGCGACTGCGCCCTTCGGGATGGCCGGGCGAACGGCGGAAGAGGGCAGCTGCGGGGGCGGCGGCGCCCGACCTGGACAGACTCAGGGGAGAGACGAGGGCAGCATCAAAAAAAGAGAGATCACATGAAGGGCCAAATCTTGAACTCCTGGGTGTGCACAATCAGCTCGTGGGATACGCAGCGCCCGCACTGGACAGGATCAGTGGAGGGTTGGAAGCACCACCCATCGGTCGGAAGAAGTAGGAAGTAGGTAGAAGCGCGAAGCAGGAAGACGTTGACAAAAGATTGGGTGTCCGCCCGCCCCGCAAGCAGTACGGAAAAAGGTGAGGCCACTCGATCATTGAATGACGAACCAACAACACACACCCATACCCATAGAGGGGTCGGAGAGGGCTATGGGTGCGTGTTGTCGGATGGGGGTCCCCGCTCGAACGGCAGCGTTCCCCAGGGTCCGACAACCCGCACCCATACCCATAGCCAGCCCTCCTCCCAACGACCCCCCTATGGGTATGGGTGTGTGTGTGTTGCTCGTTCGTCATTGAAGTAGGAACGCGCTTAAAGTAGATTGGAACTAGGGAGTCGAATCGTAACTTTTTTTCAACGACCGATGGGTGCTGATTTTGATAAACGGTGCGGGAAGACGTTGAAAATATATTGGGTGTCCGCCCGCCCCGTAAACAGTACGAAAAAAGTGAGGCCACTCGATCATTGAAGTAGGACAGCGCTTAAAGTAGATTGGAACCCGGGAGTCGGATCGCAACTTGTTCTTCAGCGACCGACGGGTGCTGATTTCGAGAAGCGGTGCGGGAGCGGCGGGTCTTGGTCTCCGCGGCGGGCGCCGAGGCGAGGGCACCGACCACTGGCGGCCGAGCGCGGCCCGACTGCACGGGCGGAAACACAAAAAAAAACATGAGGGGCACCACGCCGAAGGGCAGTCGGATCACCTGTGTGTTCGGACGCGGAGGAGCACGAGGAGCACCACGCCGAAGGCAGGCGGATCACCCGTTGTTCGAGCGCGGAAGATCACGAGGAGCACCACGCCGAAGGCCGTCGGACCACCTGTGTGTCCGGACGCGGAAGATCACGAGGAGCACCGTGTCGGAGGCAGTCGGATCACCTGTGTGTTCGAGCCCGGCGTGCTCGCCACAAGTGTTGCACCTGCGACTCCTTCTTGAGGGGGCTGGGCCGGTGGGTCGGTTTAGCGCGGCTATGTACCCGCCGTCGCTGCCCCGTCGCCGTGCGTCGTCCAAGCCCGCGTCTGGGTCTGGCAGCTACGTTGCCGCCGTCGCCGCCCCGTCGCCGCCTCGTCGCGGCCCGTCGTCGGGGAGGCTCTGCCGCTTTGGCGGCTCTGCTGTCGCCGTCGCCGCCCCGTCGCCGCCTCGCCGCGGCCTCGCAGAAGCGCACCGACAAATTGCACCACATGGGTTGCACCACGTGGAATGCCCACCAAGATTGCACCACATGGATTGCACCACAAAAACTGCACCACAACTGCGCAACAAACGCAACAACAAATCTATTACTATCGACTCCCCGGGAACCGATGCAAAACACATATGGTTCAGACCCAATGTCTATCTTACCTGCGAGTTCGTACTATCCCACCCCGGCCGATATCGGTACCCAACAAAACGCGCACGCACCCGTTAATCCAAAGTAATAAACTGTCAAACGTTTGTTTCCAAACCTGAAACGAAGTTCACACGCGCGCGTCGTCGAGTGTCATGCCGAACTCCTTCAAAATCACTCGGTTTCGGAAAGGCTCCAAAATCGAATGTCCAAAACACATGTTAAAACAACTCCGGGTTTCGCGGCACGGATGTTCAACAAAAGCGTGCGCGCGCGCTCTTGCGAATTTTTTAAGACAAGCGCGAATTTTTCATCATGTTCATAACGGGCTTCGCGCGCGCGCATGTCGAAATCGTTCGCGGGCGGCGGAACTGGTGATTGCAGCAGTTTCTGAATGCCCGAACGGCGCGGGCCGATGATTCCGCGTCGAACTTGCCCGCGGCGCTGTCGTCTCCTGAACCGTGTGTGCCTGCGCTGGGGGGTTCCTCGTGGGCCGTAAGCGCTACGGCGCTGCGAACTGCCTGCGTGTTTGTTGCTCTAGATGTGTGCCACCCGCAGGAAAATGACCGAGTGGTGATTACGAGGCGGGTCGCACCGGCGCGCTGCTGGCGGCAGCGGGATATTTCTTCGCGGGGGCAGCCGGACATGCCAGATTCATCTGGTCGTGCTGCGGCAGTGGACGCTGCTCGCGCGCGTGCTGGGGGTGGCGCGATCCGTGTCAAATATTACCATGCGAGCCACTATCGCGCGTTTGCCGCGCGCGCGTTTCGAATGCCGTCCAAAAATTGCATCGCCGACGCGAAAACGCCGTCTTCGTCTTCGGCGTGGGCAGCATCGGCGCCGTCACTGGCTGCCCCGTCGTCGCTGCCAGCCAGCATCGTCGCCAGCATCGTTACTAACAACATCGCGCGTACCGTCGTCGACGTTGCCATGATACCGCGCCCGCCCAAGTCGCCAACTATCACTGAAAAGCCCGTTGGGGTGTGCCGAGCGGTCAACGCCGCCGCGTCCGCGTCGGTCGCGCCAAACCAGCTGGCAGCTGCGCGCGCGAACATGCGCGGGCTGGCGCGGCCGCAGAGATGCACCAGCCCACACCCAGCACGCATCGCAATCGCTCCCGCATTTGTTTTGCAAACCGAATTGCGGGCGGGTGGGTGGGTGGGATGTTTGCGCGACCCGTGGAGCTGACAACTTCAAGTTCGGCACATGGATATTCCTTCCTAAGAAAAGAATCGACTCTACCCCCCCCCCCCCCTTCCGGAGTCAACGATCCTCCCTGGGGTATTGCGATTTCACTCTTATTCTACACACTCGTCCGTCCGACCTGTGAATTCATGCGATCCCAGGCAAACCGACGTCGAACCTGCGCCCGCCCCCCCCCCCCCCTCCTCTGCAAAAAAACGACGCGCGCGCTTCTCCATCTCCAGAAAGCAAATTTCAACGATCCCTTGCAAACACATACCACAAACACCACAAAATCACCGCGCGCACGCCCATGTCAAAATCGTACCAACCACAACGCGCGCGCAAGCGTTACAGCATACGAACCCGTATACAAACCCTAAAGTTTTGCAACGCAGCGTTTGCAAAAATCCTGTCAGCGCGCGAATGCTGAAACCGTGCAAAAAACAATAGGGTTATTCTGAATTCTGCCAAATTCAGCGATTGCATGTCACCGCGCGGTGCACCCGCGACGCTCCTGTCACGCTCCTGTCACGCACCCGCGACAACACCACGAGGGCCACATGCGCGCAACGCCGCGCGCGCATGATCAGTCTGACGGATTTGTTGAACTTCCGCTCGCGCGGATCTCGTTTTCAACCTTGCCAGCATCACCGCGATCACCTGCCTCATCGGCAGATGTACATCAACACCGTCAGCGCGTTTGCCATCATTGGCGCCGTTGTCGTTTGTGCCGTCGCCCTCTTGAACATCGTCGTCGCTGGTGTCATTCCCGTCATTGCCGCAGCCGTTGCTGACGTCATCTTGTCATCGCGCACGTCCGAATATCGTCGATATGCTCTCCTTCATCACCGGATCACGGTGGCGAGCATCGGCAGTGAAGCTGTTACCATCGATGTTGTCATCGGTGGCGCCGCCGTCCCCCGCATCATGGGCTTGCCAAACCAGTTGCGGGTGGGAGGGTGGGATGTTTGCGCGAACAGTGGGGATGACGACTTCAGGTTCAGCCGGGTGGATTGCACCACGTAAATCGCACAACACACAGTGAGGGCAGCTGCACCACATGAATTGACCACGGCGGTTGCACACGATACGTCCCGCGACCGATCTGGCACACGTACGTTGCACAACACATACCTTGCATACAGTGCACGACCTACATTGCACAAAATTAACCGTACCACGCATATTGCACCACATAACTTACATATGAATACACTTGCATGCGTACATATACGTTCATACCAACATACAAACATACAAGCATACATACACATATACATCGGCATTTCACTACACCGTATATGTTGATCCAATAATGTCGTACAACACCGACTGCAGGAAACACGCAGATTGGGGCACGCGCTGGATGCCAAGCTAATGTATGAATGGGTAAACGCTGTGCTGTGGGCAAACAGTTTTCCGCGGGATGAACGGCGCCCACACTTGACAACGTGATATCATATATATATATATATACACATACATACATACATACACACATGCACGAATGTCAGCTTATGATTAACAAATATGTGCGGGGGGGCGCGCTCAAAACAACTGGTTTCCCTGCTCGGGCGGATCGCGGGGTGGCGCCAGACAGATTGAAAAACAACAGCGGCGGCGCCGGTGACTAGCGCCGACGCCCGGCCGCCAGCGAGAAGGAGACAGAACAACGCAGACTGGGGAGGAATGGGGGCGGGAGGCAAGGGCGGCAGAAGCAGGGACCGTGAGCCAGGGCGCCCCCGCACTTTCCGCACTCTTCCTGTCGAACCCATGCGTTTCCTTGGTCCTGGCCGCAGCCAGGGGAGCGCCAGCTGCCCCGCGGGCCCGCGAGCAAAGCGGGCTGTACAAAAGGGGGGCGTGGCCAAGCGGGGACTTGCCAAGCAGCTCGCACTGCCATTTCCGAGCGCCTCATGCCGCCGAAAACGGCAATGCATCGAGAACTGGCCCCTCGGCGGGGGGACCACCGAAACCAACTGTGCGCAACAGGTTTCGCAACTCCCCATTCCTTCCCCAGCCTTTCGTCCGACCCGGCAAGGCGGTCAGTCCTCCTCCCTCCCTCTGTCGTGGTCGTCGTCGCCAACGCCGCCGCCGCCGCCGTCGTCGTGACCGTCGTCGCTGGCTTCCTTCTCTCCCTCCTCCTCTTCCTACCCTCTTTGTCCACCTCCTCATCCTCCTAATTCATGCCGTTTGCCATCACCCGCGGCGCGGTGGTTCCCCGAGTTTTCGAACCCTGGCGAGCGTGCTGAACAAAACAACCTCGCCCCGCGGGGTCTATTCATCAGCCCTGGGGGGGGAGGGGGCATCATATATGAATCATGAACTGACATTAGTTGCGTTCGTGTTGGGTCACCGTGTGTGACACGAAGACAACCCGGGCGAAAACGAATAGTACATCCCGCGCCGTACAGTACGTTCACATACGCAGGTGTGCCCATATACGCACACAAACATGCATATGACCGTACGCCCACATGTTTACCTTATGTTTTATACACATGTTTTGAAACGGTGCTTGCACTTTGGGTTTCCCCATTCAATTTCGAAAAATCTTGGGCGGGTCCGCCAAAACTTTCGCCACGTCTCCGCCCATGTGCGCCTCGTGCACGCTCAGTGCCCTGGGTGGGTCCGCCGAGGTCTCGCCGCGCTCCCGCCCATGCTGCGCCTCGCTCGTGGAAGCCCCGTGCCCACGGCGGGTCCGCCGAGGTTTCGCCGCCTGCCCGCCCGCGGGAGCCTCGCGGGCGTCCCGCGTCCTGGGCGTGTCCGCGGGGAGTTCGCCGAAGACTCGCCACGCTCGCGCCCGTGCCGTCTCGTGGGCGCTCGTGGGCGCCCCAAAGCCCTGGATGGGTCAGCTTGCACAGCATGGCTCACACCGCATGGCTTGCACACCGCATGGCTTGCACACCATAACTCACACCGACCACGTTAGTCGGCATAGCTTACACACCATAGCGCACATGGCATGGGCCATACTGCATGGCTTACACGACACAACGCGCAACACATAGCTCGCACAGCATGGCTTGCACTCCAGAGCTTCCACCGCGTAACTTACACGACAGGATGCGCAAAGGCATGCACGCGGGAACACAGCGTGAAGCGGCAAACAAAAAAGGCATACCACATCAAAAGCCACACGCGCATGCTTAGACAACCTAGGCCACACGCAACGATTACTGTGATGGGTACGTTTGTTGCACGTGTACGCATTCCGTACAACAAAACGACATGCGCTAAGACCGTATATGTGTTGTGGCTGTACGTTTACATAGCGTGTGTACTACCATACATTGGTGTATGGTTTCATGTATCGCGATGTCGTAGGTGAACGGTATGGTGCACACCCTATAGCGCACTACGCGCAACTGTGCATGTGTGTGTTTGTGTGGATCTGCTACTTTGATGAAACAAAACACGCAAGAGGCTACCACGACAGCTGACTATGGGGAAGAGAGGTTACCGAATCGGCAAGGTGGGGCGAGGAGGGAGGGGATAGCGAAAGAAAGACAATGACGATGAGGATGAAGACTCAGGATCACATGTTGACAGCCAATCCGATGCGGCGCCAATCACACGGCGAAAATTGTACGTACCCATCCCCCAACCTACTTACCACCTGACGGGTTGTCTATGAAGTGTATTTTCACTGCCCCACACCGAAGCACGCCGTCCACAAGGGGTCCCGGAGCTCCAGGCACTCCTCCAATAGGATCCGTCAACAGCCCCAGGGGAGGAGCCAAGCAGCATATCGCGTACACATGGATTTGTTTATTGGTGTTCACGGTATCTACGAAGCCACGAGCCACCATGACGGAATCTGAAAGGCGCGCGACCTCACAACATGCAAGTGTCCTGAACCGTTGTCAAGCTGTCAAGGCGAGCGCGCGCGCCAAGCAGCGAAGGTGACACGTCGGAGGCCAAGACCGCCGCACTGATGTCCGTTTGCACCGTCCCGTTATCTCGACAGCGCCGTGGCCCTAACGAGGCAGGTCCGAGTGCCAGGGGCGAAGACCGCTTCGATGCGCGACGAGCTCCATCAATCATATGCCACACCGTGCTTTCCAGCATTGAGCAAAGTCGTGGTCAGGAAGGGGAAGAGAAGACGAGAGGCAAGGCAGGTGGGAAGCCTCCCTGGGCCCTCCGGAAGACATCGGAAGACACGAGTGTGCCAGGGTCGGGGGATATATCGTGAGGGGATGAGCGGAACGAGGGAGGGAGGACGGGCGGGACACCTCCAAAGACACATCGGGGGGTAGGAATATGGTGATCCGGACCTCAAGACCAAACGGTTTGAAGCTGCAAGTACCGCAAGGCAGGCGACATGAAGGACAGGGGCGAACAAACTACGTGTGGCGTAGGATCTGGCTCTTTCCTCGCTGTTTTGTTTCATTCTCATAGGCAACGCATTACAAACAAATGATACAGCTCGAGGCATGCGGGCGTTGCCACTTACGCCTTCGGTGGGGCATCCTATGAGGCAGCAAAGCGTGCGAAAGGTGTGCCGACATGAAGTGGACACGCGTACGGGCGCTGCTACTGAAGCCTTCGGTGGAGCTTTCGATGGGGCCACGGAGCGTGTGAACAGTGTGCGTACGGAAGCGCGTTTGATAGTGACGCTGCTGATTATCATGGTTTCGAAAATAGCGTAATGATGTTGAAAATGATGACGTTAAGGTTGATGGTTGTAACGATGAGATTCGTGCTGTTGTTGCTGTTGATGGTGATGATTACGATTGGGACATGTGTGTGGGGGACAGCGGCAAGGATGGGAAGAGGGGGAGGGGATATGGGGAGAAAATGTTGACGCGGGGCGCTGCGGATCCAAAAAAGGGCCCAACACCACATGATGGTTACGAAACGCAGAAGTGGAATTTAACAACAATAAGCAATACAAACAACAACGGACGCTCTCATGCCAATACATCCGACACCGTGTCGTTGGCACGGAAGGGGTGCTGGTACGGCAGCCTACATTCTAGAGTATTTAATGCCTGGGCCCCTGGTTTTCCAGCGGTCCATGGGAACGCTTGGGAAGTTTGGTGTTCCTGGGGTGTCGCGTGCGTCCTCTGGAAGCCAGGAAAGTCCCGTGATGGAGGGACCGGAATGGCGATGACAATGGGACAAACGAGAGCGTCGACTCGCCTCAATACCGCCCTCCGAATCTCAAGATGACTTGAAACGCCTCATGACGCCTCCGCCCCCAAGACAGCCCCGACAAGCCACGCTCGCCCCACTCCTTTTGGAACCCGTTGCTTGTTCAGTGTTCGCTGCGTTGGGCCCCGCAGACGAATCCAGGACCCAGCAGGGAGCCCCCAAAGCCGTCCTCACGCAGTCCTCGTGGCCCCCAATCAGGGCAGCTCGCCCTCAACAAACAAACACATGCCAGGCGCGTGGTTCCAAAATGCGTTTCCCTGCTCCGGCGGATCACGGCGGGGCGCCCGCCAGATTCGAATGCACCGCGGCGGCGCAGGCGGTGAGAGCCGAGCGGCGCCACGTCACCGGGGGGGCAGCAACACCTCCGCCTCCTCCTCCTCCTCCTCCTCCTCCTCGTCCTCCTCCTCCTCGTCCTCCTCCTCCTCCTCCTCCTTTGCTTTGTTGCAGATTGCCTCTCTCTCCTTCGCCTCCCGCTGCTGCTGCGGGGTGGTGGTGCCAAAATGGCGACACACAAGAGAAAAAGAGGAGGCGGGAGGGAGAGGCGCCTCACAGCTGACGGGCGGTGCCGACGTGGCACAAGCACGTAAGGGATGAATGGGGGGAGCGGCAAAGGCAGGCGGCAACGGCGCGCGGCGGGGGGAGGGTCGCAACGGCCCCCCTTTCCACGACAAGATGTCCTAAGGGAGGGTGCAACGTGGACCCGCTGTAACCGACGATGGCGATGGCGACAAGGCCGACGACGGGACGACCGACGACGCGCGTGCGCGCGCGCGTGTACGCTGCGGATGCCCCGTGGGCGGGGTGGTGGTGTCGCGGAGGGCGGCCGCGGACGACGACGGGGACGAGGACGAGGACGACGACGACGAGGACGACGGCGACGACGACATCGGACGACGGATGGCGACGACGACAACGATGACGACGCACCGCGGGTGCCCCAAACGTGGGAGGGGTGCTGCGCACGCCCGCGTAGTCGACGACGACGGCGTCGTCGGACGACGACACCGACGGCGACGACGACGCACTGCCTTTTGTCATATGGGATGGAGGGTGCTGCGTAGGCCCGCTGTAGCCGACGACGACGACGCCCCCGACGACGGGGACCACGACGACGACGACGACGACGACGACGACGACGACGACGACGACGACGACGACTGCGGCGGCGGCGGCGGCGGCGGAGGCGGCGGCGAAAGCGACGGCGACGACTGCGACGACGACGGACGACGACGCACTGTGGATGATGCCCCGCGGGGCGGGTGCTGCGTAGGCGGCCCGCCGTAACGACGACGGGCGAGACGACGACGGCGACGACGACTGAGACGACGACGACGCCGACGACGACATCGACGACGTCGACGATGATGACGACGGGACGACCGACGACGACGACGACCATAACGACGACGACGAAGACGACGACGACGTCGACGACGACCGTGGCACGTTAATAATCAGCCTGAAAGGGGGGACAACTTCGCCTCGGACGTACACGATCCCGAGTACGACTTCTATACCAAATTCAATCGTTTTGGCAACGCGCAGAACAAATACACGATCACATCGGCGGCATCCGCGACATCCCCCTCGGCGCGCGTGATCAAATACACATCTAAACGCAGTGTCGCGCGGCGCGGGGTCTACTTATCAGCCTTGGGAGGGCGGGGGGGGGTCATTTGTTAACCGCAAGCTGACATTCTCGTCCAAAGACGGCCCAGGAGGCCCTCAGGCCCCAAGACGACCCAAGAGGGCCCCAAGACGACCCACAAGGGCCCCAAGACGGCCCAAGAGGCCACCAGGACGGCACGAGAGGCCCCTCAAGGGACCCCAAGAGGGGGAAACAAACTGGCACTGCAAACCTTTTCCCACTCAAGATGGCACCCAAGGCCCCCGACACGCCCCAAGGAGGCCCCCGAGAGGCCAAAACGAGGCTCCAGGAAGGCCCCGAAGGGCTCGGAGAGGCCCTCGAGAGGCTTCAATACTGAGTCCAAGAATTCCCCGACAGGCATCCCAAGACACCCTATCATCCAAGAGGCCTCTGACCCACAATCCAGGCACGGTGGCGGGATGGGCCGAAGGCCAGTCGACAGCTGCTTGTGGATGGGGCCCCGGGACACACAAGTCAATACACACAAATCCGAGAACTCCCGATCGTTTTGCAAAATTTCTTGATGATACAGGAGAGAAATCCCAACCATAATCTTTGGGCTATAGGGCTATGAGGCTGTAGGGCTATAGGACTATAGGGCTATAAGCCTCTGGGGCTATAGGGCTATAGGACTGTATGATTATAGGGCTATAGGGTTATAGGGTTATAGGAATATAAGGCTGCAAGGCTGTAGGGATGTAGGGCTATAGGGCTATAAGGGCTATAGGGCTACAGGGATGGAAGGCTATAGGGCTACAAGGCTATAGGGCTGGAGGGCTATAAAGCTTTAAAGATATAAAACTATAGGGGTATGGGGCTACCCGGCACCCGGGCACCCGCGCACCTGGGCACGCGGGCACCTGGGCGTGCCAACGAAAAATGGCCCCAGCTCGCCTATAACCATATGAACCCGGTAGGACCCCTACAGAGGTAAGCTCTGATTGAGGAATTATCGTATTCCCCCACACTTCCTTCTTTTCCCCATATGTTCGTGGGAAACGGCGATGATTTGTGTGTGCGTGTGTTTGTGTGTTTGTGTGTTTGTGTGTTTGTGTGTTTGTGTGTTTGTGTGTGTGTTTGTGTGTCTGTGTGGCTGTGTGCTTGTGTGTTTGTGTGCGTGTGTGTGTGCTTGTGCTTGTGTGTGTTTGTGCTTGTGGTTATGTTTGTGTTTGCGTTTGCCTTTGCGTTTGCGTGTGTGTTTGTCTGTGTTTGTGTTTGTGCTTGTGTTCGTGTGTGCTTGTGTTTGTGCTTGTGTTTGTGTGTTTGTGCTTGCGCTTGTGTTTGTGTTTGTGGTTGTGTGTGTTTGTGTTTGTGTTTGTGTTGGTGTTTGTCTGGTGTTTGTTTTTGTGTTTGTGTTTGTGTTCGTGTTTGTGCTTGTGTTGGTGTTTGTGTGCTGTGTGTCTGTTTGTCTTTGTGCTTGCGTTTGTCTGTAGGTTTGTGCCTGTGCATGTGTGTGCGTGTGCGTGTGCGTGTGCGTGCGTGCGCGCGTGCGTGCGTGCGCGTGCGCGTGCGCGTGCGCGTGCGTGCGTGCGCGTGCGCGTGCGCGTGCGCGTGCGCGTGTGCGCATGCGCGTGCGCGCGTGCGTGCGCGTGCGCGTGCGCGTGCGCCTGCGTGCGTGCGCGTGCGCGTGCGCGTGCGCGTGCGGGTGCGCGCGTGCAGGTGCGCGCGTGCGCGCGTGCGCGTGCGCGTGCGCCCGCGCGTGCGCGTGCGCGCGCGCGCGTGTGCGTGTGCGTGTGCGTGTGCGTGTGCGTGTGTGTGTGTGTGTGTGTGTGTGTGCTTTACCCCTCCTGAGCTTGGGCCGGCGCCCGCCTAGGGCGGGAGAGGCACACCGGGCCCGGCGCGGGCGTCGGGGGGGGGCGCCGACGCGGAGGGGCCGAGCGCCGGGCCCGTGCTTGGAGGCCTGGGCAAGAGCACAAACACCAACACAAGGGGGGTGCCTCCACCAGGGGAAGGGAAATCCTAGATGCTGGTGCTGGTGGTGATTGAAGGGGAACTGGGACACACACACATAAATACACACAAATAAAGATATTCCCCATATTTTCCAATACTTTCTGGGTTTTTGTCTTCCCTCCCACTGCACCCGGGCACCCGGGCACCCGCGAACGCGGGCACGCGCGCACCTGGGCACGCGGGCACCCGGGCGTGCCAACGAAATAATGGCCCCAGCTTGCCTATAACCATATGAATCCGGTAGGACCCCATACAGAGGTAAGCTCTGATTGGGGAATTAACTTCTTCCCCCCCCACTTCCCTCTTTTCCCTATATGTTCGCTGGAAACGGCGATGATTTGTGTGTGCGTGTGTTCGTGTGTTTGTGTGTGTTAGTGTGTTTGTGTGTGTGTTTGTGTTTGTGTGTCTGTGTGGCTGTGTGTGTGTTTGTGTGCGTGTGTGTGTGTGTGTGCTTGTGCCTGTGTGTGTGCTTGTGTTTGTGTTTGTGTTTGTGTTTGTGCTTGCGTTTGAATTTGCGTTTGTGTGTGTGTGTGTGTCTTTGTGTTCGTGTATGTGTGTTGGATTCGTGTGTGCTTGTGTTTGTGCTTGTGTTTGTGTGTGTTTGTGTTTGTGTTTGTGGCTGTGTTTGTGGTTGTGTATGTGTTTGTATGTGTGTTCGTATTTGTGTTTGTGTTGGTGGTGTTCGTGTTTGTGTTTGTGCTTGTGTTTGTGTGCTGTGTGTCTGTTTGTCTTTGTGTTTGCGTTTGTCTGTGCGTGTGCGTGTGCGTGTGTGTGCGTGTGCGTGTGCGTGTGCGTCTGTGCGTGTGCGCGTGCGCGTGTGTGTGCGTGTGCGTGCGCGTGCGTGCGCGTGTGTGCGTGTGCGTGCACGTGCGCGTGTGAGTGTGTTTTACCCCTCCTGAGCTTGGGCCGGCGCCCGCCTGGGGCGGGAGAGGCACGCTGGGCCCGGCGCGGGCGGCGAGGGGGGCGCCGACGCGGAGGGGCCGAGCGCCAGCTCCGTGCTTGGAGGCTTGGACAAGAGCACAAGCACCAACACAGGGGGGTGCCTCCACCAGGGGAAGAGGAGGAGGAGGAGGAGGAGGAGGACGAGGAGGAGGAGGAGGAGGAGGTGTGGTGCTGGTGGCAATGTTTCGGCCACCTACCTAGAAAGCCCGAATATCGACACCATCACCGAGGTCGGGTTTATCTGCCCTCGGTGGAGGCACACCGCCGACGTTGGTGTTGGGGTCAACCCCTTGGCCTCCGACAGGAATCGGCGCAGACCTCGGACAGTTGATGCGTGTTCTAAGAAGGGCGGACACCTTCCACAGTGCAGTCGACCCGTGTCCCGAGGAGGCACGATTAAGGCTGCAAGGCCCGGAGCGCCCCCGTCGAAGCTCCTCGGGCGGGGCGCAGCCGGCGAGTGGCCGAGGATGGACCGAGGAGGCAAGGATGCAGGGGTACCCCTGGGAAGGTTGCCCATCCTTACTATGCGGGCTGAACGGCACAAACATGAAACGGCATAAACATAAACTTTCGACGTTCCGCGCATAATTCTTGGACCTGCGCTGGGCCGCCATCCCTGGCGCGCTCCGCGCGCCAGGGGCGCCGCCGGAGGCGCCGCCGGGGGGGGGGCCCAGCGCGGATCCAAGAGATCCGCGCGGGGCGCCAACAATTTTTGTTTATGCCTCCTTGTCTTCTTCGAAAGAAAGGCGGACACATTCACCAGTGCCAGAAGACGTCTGGGGAAGTGGCCGTCTTGAAAATGGGTCTGGCGGTGGAGGCGAAATGCCCTCGGCATCACCTCGTCGGGATCGTCCCACGGAAGCTGCGTCGCGTCGGCATAGCTCCCCTCGATCTCCTTCGGGCTCAGGTGCCGGACCCTTGGGGGAGTGTACTCGCCTTGGGGGTCCCTTCAGAAATGCACACGCCAATCCAACCCCTATCATTAGGCAGGGCATGTCCTCCTACGGGAAGTATTGGACGAAACATAAATCATGGTCAAACCATATTTCAAACTAGTGTTAAAACAAATCGTCCCCAGACTGCTTGTTGGCTATTTTGGAAAATTCCTCCTGTACAGGGATCTGTATGTATATATATATATGTGTATATATATATGCCCGACTTTTCGGCGGTGGACAAACCTCCCTTTAGTAAACCTCCCCTTAGTGAAAACAGCCTGAGACCGAAGCCCACGGGCCTGGACCCGCAAAAACTGACGCCCGCGACGCCCTCTTGCGAACCCAAAACGGCCAATTCCTGAATCGACGTGTCAGGGCTCAGGAGGTCTGTCCACCCCGGAACTTTAACCCTGTCAGCGAATTCCCAGACTTTGGAGTCCCGGAACGGTGCGGTGACACACCGTGCTGTGATCTCGAAATGCTCCAAGACCTCACCGCACGGTCCGTCACCGCACGGTCTTGGGACCCTGGAGGCCCCCGTCGCCCGAGACGTCCTCGGAGAACGACCCGAGCACCAAAACCGTGCGGTGACCCCGAATCCCCACCGACTCACCGCACGGTGTGGTCACCGCCCCGTTTGGGGGCCCCGAGAATGCCCAGACATTCTCCGATGTGGCCTCTTCCGATCCGCGGCCCCGGAGCTCCCGGCCCTTCCCGTAAGTCGGGCCTGTCCCCCTGCACAGGGATTTTGGACGAAAAATTAAAAAGAAGTCAAAAAATACACTGAAATACTCAAAAATGGTCAAAAAATAGTCCCCAGACTAATTTTATACTATCTTTGACTATTCCTCCTGTAGAGGGACAGGCCCGACTTAACCATTCCCCCGAGAGGCTCCTCTCTCGCGGTGGCCTCCTCCGCAGGGGGGCCCGCCCCACGGCGGGCCCCCGCGGAGGGCCCGCCGCTCGCGAGGCGCGCCATCCGAGGGCCGGGGCCCGCGAGTGCTTCGAGGCGGTCGGAGGGTCGGGCCGCATCGCGGATGCCTCGGCGGCGCATCCTAGTTACCAGCCTCGAACGTATCCCCATCCCTAAGATTGACACGCCAAAAGGCGATGACAATCTTGGGGAGTCGCCGTCAAAAAATGAGGGAATCCCTAAGATTGGCATCGTGATGAGGAGGTGCCCAGCATAGGGATGGGGATATGCTCCAGGCTGGTAATCCCAGGGCTCCCAACTTCGCGCGCCGCGCTCCGCGACGCGCGAGAGCGCGAACAGCTTCGCGCTCTCGCGCCGCCCCCCACAAGGGAGAACAGGAGGACGAGGATAAAGGGAAATTAGGACACACAAATAAATACACACAAATAAAAATAGTCCCCATATTTTCTCATATTTTCTGGGTTTTTGTCTTCCACCCCAATTCCCATATTTTCCCATATTTTCCTGGGAATCGAGGATTAATTGTGTCTGTGTGTTTTTTTCCCTCCTGAGAGGAGGGGGAGGGGGAACGAGGACCGCGAAGCTCGACAAAACTTCGCGCCCTCGTGGGAGCCCCTGCGCATCGGCGGTGCGTCTCCGACGTCGGGGTGGAGAAAATCGGGCTCCGCATCAAACCGCATCGCCGATGCATCGGCGATGCGGCGCGAAGCTCCGACCCCATCTACTCCGACCCCGATGCTCTGGATGGTTATTTATTGTATAAAGGGTGGGGGTGATGAGCCTCCTGATGGACCCCGAACCCAATCCCGGCCCCCTCCTCATCCTCCTCCTCATCCTCCTCCTTTTCCTCTAGCCCCTCCTCCACGCATTCCGACAGCACGTGCCCAACCCCCCAAGCGGATCCAAGGGTTTGGACGCCCGAAATGTGTACGGAAAACATGGGTACAATGCCCAACAACAAATGCTGTCCCAAACCAACAGCACAGCGGCACACTGTTGGGCAGGCGGCCTTCTGTCTCGACTGGACACGGGCCGCGGCGGCGTGGACAGCGAGTCCTGTGCAACATGAGCAGGAGCTGCTGCTGGGCATTGTGCCCACTCTTCCCGTACCCACCTCGCTCCTGCCACGAAGTGGGGTGGGGGGGGGGGCGAGGATTAACCCCCTCCAGAAAGCAAAAAGGTCCTAGAGACCTCGGGGGAGAACACGCGCGAGATCGGACGCGCCGTCGCTGCGGAGGCCTGGGCCACTGAGTGGGGGGGAGGCGAGGACTGCCCCCTTCAGAGAGCAACAAAGAGGCCCCTCCTCGCTCCTCCCCCGCGGGGGGGGGGGGGGGCGCGGCGTGTGCCGCGCCCGACCGCGGGGGCGTCCTATATATATATATATATTATATATATATATACATGTATATATATATTATACATATATATATATATATATATATATATATATATATATACACACATATATATACACACACTTGATGTTCGTCTTGATGTTCGTCTTCCCCCCACTTTCCATATTTTCCCATACTCTCGAGGCAATCGACGATCAATTGTGTCTGTGTCTGTGTGTGTGTGTGTCTGTGTGTGTGTCTGTGTGTCTGTGTGTGCCTGTGTGTGTCTGTGTGTGTCTGTGTGTGTCTGTTGTGTCTGTGTGTCTGTTGTGTCTGTGTGTCTGTTGTGTCTGTGTGTCTGTTGTGTCTGTGTGTCTGTTTTGTCTGTGTGTCTGTTGTGTCTGTGTGTCTGTTGTGTCTGTGTGTGTGTGTCTGTCTGTGTGTGTT
>CAUYUJ010017608.1:22500-45974 GCA_963575745.1 Prorocentrum cordatum | reverse complement strand
CGAGTCCGCCAGAATGCGCGCATGACAACCCTCAGAGACCCAAGGGGAATCCAGTCTTCAGCCGGGCGTGTCCCCCTACATGGGGATTTTCGACGCAAAATAAAAAATAACAAAATAGTCCAACATGGTCAAAATAATCAAAAAATAGTCCCCAGACTATTTTTTGATTATTTTTGAATATTCCTCCTGTAGAGGGACAGGCCCAACATAAAATCCAGCCCCCAGGAGGCCTCGAGAGCTCCCGAGAAGCCTCCGAGAGGATCCCCAGAAGCCGCCTCAAAGGTTGCCCGCCTGTTCGACGACCGAGGCCCGCTGGCGGGATTGGCCAGAGTCCTCCTCCTCCTCCTCTTCCTCCTCCGCCTCCTCCTCCTCCTCCGCCTCCTCCTCCTCCTCCTCTCCTCCTCCTCCTCCTCCTCCTCCCCCTCCTCCTCCTCGCCCCCTTCCCCCCCCCCTCCCTCTTCTCGCTCGACCACGGTATCTTCGGGAGGGCTGTCCGAGGGCCTCAGGACGAACGAAAAGAGCCCGAAGGAGCCCTGGAGAGCCTGCGGCCAAACCGAGCGAACGGGGCCACCATCAGGAAGCTCCGCTGCGAGCATTATCGGGATCCGTCGCATCTCTCTGAAAGGGGCCCAGGGAAACACAGATAAAGATACACACAGATAATTAAAAACATTCCCCATCTTTGCCCATATGTTCTGAGTTGTTTTGCCTTCCCCACCACTATTTCCATACTTTCCAATATTTGTTCTGGGGAGTCGACGCTTCATTGTGCCTGTGTTTTTGGTTCCCTCCTGACTCCCTCGTCCTCCTCCTCCTCCCCTCCTCCTCCTCCTCTCCTCCTCCTCCTCCTCCTCCTCCTCCTCCTCCCCCTCCTCCTCCTCCTCCTCCTCCTCCTCCTCCTCCCCCTCCTCCTCCTCCTCCTCCTCCTCCTCGCATCCGTCGCATCTCTCGTCCCTCGGTGAGGGCGCTGTCAAACCTCATCCCCGGGGCATCTCCAGCCCTGTTCGAGCACTCCGGCCAGAAAAACTCGTCCCGGCCGCGGCCGCGCTGCCGGTGCGGCGGGCGCTTGCCAGGCCACGACGCGGTGCAGACAGGAGAAGGAGGAGGAGGAGGAGGAGGAGGAGGAGGAGGAGGAGGAGGGGGAGGGGGAGGGGGAGGAGGAGGAGGAGGAGCAGGAGGAGGAGGAGGAGGAGGAGGAGGAGGAGCAGGAGGAGGAGGAGGAGGAGCAGCAGGAGGAGGAGGAGGAGGGGGAGGAGGAGGAGGAGTGGGAGGAGGAGGAGGAGGAGAAGGGACGAGGAGAGGACGAAGGGCCATTATTATACTCCACTCACTGCGGCCACCTTGCTCCCCTTCCTCCGCCCTTGCTCTTGAGCCCCCTTTTGTCGGCACTTTGCAATATTGCTGCGCCAAAGCTCCACGCATCCTTGCAACTTCTCCTGTCGCCCTTTCTCCCACGGCGTGGACCCTGTTCGCCGAATCCTGGCTCGCCGGGACCCTGTTCGCTGGGACCTGGTTCGCCGGGACCCTGCTCGCCGGGACCCATATATTCGCCGTGGACCCTGCTCGCCAGGATCCTCGTCGCCCGGACCCTGTTCGCCGAGACACTGTTCGCCGGGGCCCTCTTCGATGGCCGCGCCCGCCGTCGCCGTCTCTGTCGCCGTCGCCGTCGCCGTCTCCGCCGCCAGGATGAGAGGAGCGAGGACAAACTGAGCGAAAGGAGCGAGGTCGGACCCTGACGGGTGGGTCGGGCCGGGCGGTGGGTCGGGCCGGGCGGGCGGGACATGAAAGCGTGGGGCGAACACGAGCGAGCGCGCGAGCCCCAATGGGCGGGTCAGGTCGGGCGGGCGGACCCTACTGGGCGGGTCGGCGGGTCGGGTTGGGCGGGCGGGGCGGACCCTAACGGGCGGGTCGGGTCGGGCAGGTGGGACAAAAGTAAAGCGTGGGACATACACGAGCGAACACGCAAGAACGCTAACGGGCGGGTCGGGTCAGGAGGGCGGACCCTAGCGGGCGGTTCGGGTCGGGCGGGCAGGACATTCAAACGTGCGGCATACACGAGCATGCACGCGTGAACCCCCACGGGCGGGTCGGGTCGAGCGGGCGGGACGACGACGAAGACGGCGACGACGACGGCACGAGGAGACGGAGGCAGCAACGGCGACGACGACGAGAGCGAGGACGACGACGGCGGCGAACAGGGAGGCGGCGAACAGGATCTCTCGGGGGCGTCCAAGAGGGGGGCGTCCAAGAGACGGGGGCGCAAATCATGGCCGGCGGCACGTGCGCGGCCCAAGGGGGGGGCCGGGGACGTAATGAAACGAGAAGAGGCGCCATGACATCTGGGAAGAAATCATGGCCCCAACCATGAAACTCACCTCCCCTTAATCATCACCCCACTCCTGGCCGCTCCCAAGCCTCGGGCGAAGATGGCGGCGACGATTCCGAAGGGCCGGGTCCTTCGGTCTCCCTGGCGCTCTCGGGCGAGGCCAGGGACCCCCTTTGCAAGTCTGCAGAAAGCCCACCCTCATGATAATCACCCCGACACGCGAAGTCGCTCAGCAAACGCACCCACAGGAAAGAATCGAACAGGGCAGGGCTGCGTAATAGACGCCCAAGGCCGTTTGGTAGACGCCAGTTGTCGGGTCCGGGTGGTTTTTCCACCCTTGACTATGCCCCCCACCCCGCAGAATCTGCTCATCCGCACTACCCTCGGGGGCTCCTAGCATTCACGGCATGGCCCCCTGCGAGTACATGCCACATGCGATGAATCCTGACTTCCAGGGCAAAAAGCCCACATAGCAATTATTCGGGGTACAACGGGGCAACATAGCTGCTCGAGCTTGTTGTTGCTGGTGCCGCTGCTTGCTGCTGTTGCAGCTGTTTGTTTTCCTTTTCGGAAAAATGTTGCTGCGTGCAGCTGCTTAGGAGAGAAAGCGCATCCCTGAATGTCTCTGAACGTCTGAATTTTTGTGACCCAATGCTAGGTGAGCCTCTTGTTGACGTTCGGGTAACTTCAGCCAAATGGGCTTGGCAGGGACAAGGAGATGAGGACAGGAACTGTAACGGCCACGCAACCCGACTCAGGAGGGGAATGTGGAGCAGAACTAGAAAAAAGCAGGTGAGAAGGGATGAGAAGCGGGAGCAAGAGGAAAAGCAGAAGCATCATGAGGAAAGAGATGCTGGAGAGGGAAGAGCGCTGCACGGACAAACCTTGACAAGAAATCCATCACCTTGACCATCTCGGGATCCATGCCCTGGACGTCGACCTCCGTCATGGCATGGACCAGCGATGCCAACTCTAGCCCCGATCCCCTCCGTCCACACTCCTCCCCTCATCACTCCCCTCCTTCATATACCCCCCCTAAACGTTCCTTGTGTAAGTTGGCAGCCCCGACCTTTTTTGAGTTTTCCAGATCCAAGCTGCAAGCGATACTGTCTCGAATGGCCAGGACCCTGTAGCACGCAGATCTTCGATGCGGCCGAGGTGGGGGCCGCATGTGGGAGCCCCCGAGACCTTCGGCAAAAGTGCGCTTTCCCCTCGGCGGCGCAGCTCGATAGCCAGGCGCACGCGCAGCGACAGCTCGACACCCCACTGTGGGATGCGCCCATCGGTGGCATCGCGCAGAAGTTGCTTGCCCCTGCTGCGTCGGGTCGCACTCCTTCAGTAGGGGGCCCGACCAGAAGAAACCTTCCGCAAGAAACCCAACCCGGAGACCCCAGGACGTCCATCGATTTTTGGCGTGGGAGCGTCACGCTTTCCACAGCAAAACCATCGAAACCCCAAACAACTCAATGTACCCTGAGGCAAACAAGGTGTTTCTTGGCATGGGTCTCCACTGTTTGCTCGGCACAGACGGGCGGACACTTCCCATCTCGCCATCTTGCTGTACTGTAGAGACTGTCGGACAAGTCAGGCCAGATATGCCTTGGCACCAGACGGTGCGTGAGGAGGGACGCTCTCCGCGGCTCCGCGGGTCGCACGAAGGTGACCAAGAGGGGGGGCGAGTAGGCGGGAGGAGGCGGTCTGAGGCTGAAAACCATCGCGCACAATGCCTTCAGCATCAGGGCCAACCCTTGACGGCCTGCCTGCTCCCACCTGCGAGATGCACGACCTTCTGGACGGCAGTGGTCAGCAGGTCGCTCGAGCGAGCTGGGAGGCTCTTGAATAATTGTCCCGAACCAGATCCGCTCACGCCTGTCGCGATGTGTCTCGCTTTCCTGGGCCCGCGGAAGCTGGCCGCTGCCGCAGCCGCCGCAGCCGACGACGACGACGACGGAAAAGACGACGACGACGACGACGGATGACGACGACGACGACGACGACGAACCACCCCACTTCCACAGAGGGAGGGTGGGGTTTGCACCAGCACCCCCCACCGTGCCACGCCCATAAGGGGGAAACGATCCCATCCGCGAGGCCTTCGCGAGGCTCGCGAGCGAGATGTTTCCATCCAGCAGGGGAGGGGGTGAGGGGGGCTCGATCCCATATGCGTTCGGGGGGGAGGGGGGGCAACCCTGGACCAGATATCTCCATCTACCTACATGTGTGTACATATATATATATATAAATGAATCAGATATCTATGGACAGATATCCATGTGAAAATCCATGTCTATATATATAGTACGTATACCAATGGGTATTCGCCAACTCTTTGAATTCATCGGCGTGTCAGCCACTTCCCCCCCTGCCCAGACCCATCCCCCGAACGCCTGGTCCAGTCGATTTGGAGGGGGGGGGTCTCCCGGGGCCCAGTCGAACGCATCATGGGGGGACAGAAAACTCCAACAACTCCAGAGGGCCCCAAGAGGCCCACCGGACGGTCCAACGGGGCCACGAATCGCCGAAAGATGTATCCGAAACGCACATGCTGGCCTCCAGACCATCTCGCCCTCGAACGTTCTGCGCCGGTCCCCCCTGTGGCCCTCGGAAGGGGGGCTTCGCGCAGCGCCAATTCGGAGGACGCAGCATGGGCGCATCCTGCGCCCCTCCACCAGCGCGTGTCTCGGGGTCGTCGTCGAAGCCGCAGCAGCGGATGAGTTGGGGGCCATCAGTCACGATGGCGCGCAACATCTCGCTGCGACCCCGCGCTTCGACCGCGCAAGTGCGCATTCCCTCGAAGACTGCGTCGAAGCCGGCGCTCTCGGGATCGCGTTTGACCCTGTGCGTTGACGGCGACCTCCGTGCTCTCGACGGCGGCAAAACCCTCCTCAAGGGAGACTGGCGTCTCGACGGGCGCCGGGGCCTTCGGGCAGCGCCCCCCATGCCAAACGGGCGCCTCCACGTCATTGTTCCCACTGGGCGGCGCCAAGCAGTCCTCCGCGCTGTCGCGCCCTTCCCCGCGGCCCGAGGAAACACGGGCCGGGGGCGCCGCGAGAACGGCCGCGACCCTCAGCAACGCCCCGGCCCATCGACACGGGCACTTGGATGGCTCGACCAGGGCCGCCTCCGCCTCCGCCCCGCCCGCGCCCGAGGCCGACGCTCGCGCAGACGGCGGGCGGCGGCCGCGCCGCGGCGCGCCTGCGCAGCGCAGCCGCGCCAGCGGTTGCAGGCCTGCGCGCGGTGGTTCGGCCCGCCATAGCCGCGGCGGAGCCTGCGCGTCTCTCCTGGCTGGCGCGGAAGCCAGGGGGGGCTTGCGCCTCCGCCCTGCCCCGCGCCCGCGCGCGCGTCCTTGACCGCGACCCACGTGCCAGGTGGCGGCCCGCTGGGATGGGGGGGGGTCGCAAGGGCGCACGCGCGCGGAGGCGCCGTTTTTTGATCCACCAAGCAGCTGAAGGAGCGCGATGAGCATGGTGGGTCGCACGAACAATCGAAGACGAATGAGTAGGACCCCCTCTTTGTCAACCATCGGGGCCAAGGCGCGACGCGTCTAAGGCAGCAGGCGACGACTGACACGTCAAGGACCGCGCGCATCCAATGACACACGAGGGCAGCAGGCAACCAACGATACGTGAAGAGAAACAGGTGCGCAGCAACGCGTCGCGCAGGAGGTATGGCAATCGTTTCTGCATGGGTTGGTGGGGATACTTTTTTGGATTCGCGGCCCGCAAGGAGAAGTCCAGAGGGCGGTGTGACCGAGGCTGGGGCACAGCGACAGATAATTGGCGAGACATGGCGCAGAGTGCACCTGCAGATAATTAAAAAGAGACGGCCACGATTCAGCCCGCGGGTGGAAGCGAACCGAACGCGAACCCAGCCGCTGAGCATGTGTCAGCAGAAGAGGGCAACCGCGGTGGGGACAGCTGAAGCCCTGGTGCCATCACGCGGACCCCGAAACCCGCTGAGCGTGTGCCAGCAGAGGGGGGGCCAGGCGGAAACAGGCCGGACCCGCAGGTGGAGTACCGACTGCCAGGGGGCGCGAGGAGAGATGGGCAGCACAACCTAAGGGGTAAGCATGGCAAATCCACCCACTTGACTCCCAGTGCGTGGGCCAGCGTGTCCGCGGGCCACACACAAGCCACCGAGGGGGTTCGGGCCACTGCACATACTTCTCACGGCCCGCACTCCCAGTCAATGCCTGGGAAGGGTTATTTCAGCCAACCACAGGGGAGGGCGCCCGCGGTGGCCGCAGGTACCATGGCGGTGTGGTGCCTCCGCGCTGGTGGGGATACGCGACGCGTCAAAAATGATGTAGTTTTTCGCGCGCATACTCGCGGTTCCCGACAGGGTCGGAAATGGCCCCCCGCCGCGACCCCGCCGCGATCCCAGGTACGTAATGCACATCGACTGATGATAAAATCGCCTCACCTTGAACCCTGTCTACACTTAGAATGCTGTGGAGTGGATATGTCATGATTTTCGCTTCCAGCCGAGGTATGCGAGCCTTGCCCCCCCCCAAAAAAAACACCACGCGGTGCACATCTGCTGACGTCAGTGCTCACCATCCCTGGCCCAAAAACAATTCGGTGCACATCTGCCGACGCCAATCCTCACGATGAATTGCAACAAAGACAGGTCGGCGCACATATCCGGATCTTCGGAGCCATCCAAACTTCACGACCCCTCACCAAACATTTTCGTTCGTTGACGCCGGCCGACCTGCACAGCGACCCTACACTTGCGATCCTATACAAACAAATCGTTCGTTGCATACTCGCTCATTTTCACATCCATCCAACGCCCGCGATCCCCCGCAACATACACAAGTGTCAGACAACAGTTGATTTTCTTAGCGCGCTATCATACCTCTAAGACGTTCCCAAGCGCGTCGAAACGCTCCCATTGCTCCAACAACGCTCCCCAACTCCCCGGCGCTACAAGCAAAAAGGCAACATTCACCTCCGTACCGTTTCACCGTCCTTGTCGCCGCAGGAGGTGTCAAGGAGCAGATGCATCAGATCGCCTTTACACGTTCAGATTGTTCAGAAGGTCGGCCTTATGGAAGGGATAGAGGCAGGACGAAGGCACGCCCCAAGATCGCCTCGATACGGCTCTGTGCAGATCATGAAGCACCGCACTGGCGCGATAAGAGGACAGGTCTTATGGGAAGGGTTTCAGGGCAGGAGGGAATAAACCGGGCGTGGGGTGGTGACCTAACACCCTAGACCTGACAACCCAATTCTAACACACTAGCACTAAACCTACCACCTGAATCTTAAAAACCGAATGCTGACACCGTAACCCTAGACCCCTTACCCTTGTTTTAACACCCCAGCGCCCTCACCCTGCCACGCCAACCGCACACCCTCCTAATCATAACAGTTTGTAGCCTTAACGCGCGAATCCTAAGCATTACCCCTAACCCTGGTTCGCCGCCCCCCCCAGCATTCCACCGCCAAGGACAGCGGGAGAAGTCAAAATCAGACCCGAGCTCCATTCCTAATCCACGGGCGACCCACTGGCGCCTGCATTGATATCTACTCCTTCCCCTCTCCGCCCTCTCCTCTTCCCTCTCACCTCCGCCCCCTCCCTATGTCCAGCGCCCCCCCTCCCTACCGCAGGAGCTCGACCGCAAGAACCCTTCCACAAGAAACCCAACCCACCCGAGGACGTACATTGATTTGTGGTCTGGTGACGTCACGCACTCCGTCGCAAAACCGTGGAAACACAAGCGCCCCCCCCCCCCCCCCCCCCCCCCCGCGCCGCCCAGAGGAGGAGGAGGAGGAGGAAAAGGAGGACGAGGAGGGGGAGGATGAGGAGGAGGAGGAGGAGGAGGAGAGGAGGAGGGGGGTGGAGGAGGAGGAGGAGGTAGATAGAGCGGCATAAGGGGGCGGAGCAGTGCGTTCGGCCTCAAGGATAGGCCCCCGCCGTCGCCGCTCAGAGCGGCACCTTCATCGTGATCGCGGCGCCGCGCGCGCCGATCACCTTGCCGAACGAGGCGTAGTCGAGTCGGCCATCCATATTCTCATAGTCATAGCCCTGCCAACCACGCAGCCAGCTCATCCTCCATGACTCCCGCTGGTGGTGTGCCCGTCTTCACGGTGGCTCCCGCTTGGATCAGCGCCCTGTGGATGCTGTCCTTGATGTTGCTCTGCTGCTTTTGCTCCTCTGAAGGACCCCCCTCGGCCTCCGCATCGGCCCAGGGCCCCTGCTCGACATGCAGTGTGATCTTCGCCTGGTTGCTGTCGTAGCACTTGCTGATCTTCAGGTGCTTCGCCTTGTTGAGGACGTTCGCCACGCTGGCCTGGTCCACGAACTTCCCGTGCTCTGTGAGAATACTCTTGGTATTGGCGCCCACGTCCTCGGAGCAGAGGGTCGAAATAAGCGCGACGTAGAGGTGTCCTTCTGGAGGTCCCAGCGAGTGCCCCTTGCCCGCCTCCTTGCACTTGTCCGCGTAGATCTTCCTGCAGGCTCGGAGCGCCTGGATCACCCTGGTCTGGGCCGGCATCAGGTACGCGCTGTATACCGCGGAAACGACCCAGGCGATCTGCTGCGCGTTGGCCAGCACTTGCTTGATCAGCACTGCGAGCAACTTCTTCAGCTTGTGGTCGCACTTGGTCTGGTAGGCTTCTCCCCCTCGTTGTTGGCGTCGTACTTGCTGGCCTGAAGCTGCGGCTGCTGCAAGACTTGCCACGCCCTGCTCCTCTTCCTCGCCCTTGTCCTGCATATGGGCATTCCCGTCCGCGTCCTTTCCCTCTACCTTTGCGCCTTTGTGCTGGCCGCCCTTGCCCTTGGGGTGCGTAGTCTTGCGCTGCTTGCTGGGGCGATCCGCGTCCGCCATGCCGCTCGCCACCTCCGCGATGTCCAAGTCGTTTGGCACGCACCAAGTCATCCTGAAACAGGCCGATGTCGATTGAAATCTCGTGTTCTGCGGCGGGGAGGTGATGCGTGCAAACGTGGTCCTGGAAGCTTGAGAGGTGCGCAAACGGATGTAGGTGTGGGCAGAGGGGACAGACTGGGTTCTCGATCGATACCAACGGAAAGTGAAGCCTGGTGTTGTCGGCGATGCAGCGCTTGTGTTTGAGAGATCGCAACAGATGATCTTCGGCTTGGGCTCGATCGAGAAACGTAGTGCGACAGAGCGGACACTGATTGGTGATGGTGACTGCTGCAGCTGCTGATCGGAGCCCGTGCTCTCCTCCTTTTGTCGCGGTCTGATGGGTACAGCGCGCTGTCCATGTAGGAAAAACTCGGCCGCAGACTTGTCCCGCGTCCGTTAACAAGTCACACTTGTAGTAACCCAGCTCGCCTCCTGCTCGTTGGTCTTGCTCGTGTGGTTGAGGCTCGAAACCAAGGGGTGGAATCGCTACTGCTGTTGCCCTGGCTCTGAGCTCTGCCACGTCGAGAAAACCGCTGCAACTTCTGCGTCGTAATACAGTTGAGAAGTGCTCCCGTCCCATGCGCAGCTGAACTCCTCGGCGCTGTCTAACTCGAGGATGGAGAGGACGTCGTTGTAGTGATGCTTTGCCATGGGGTTCGCGCCAGCGATGAGATGCCCACTGTCGCCAAGCTCTCCGATGTGCTCACGATTGTAGCCGATCTCGAACATGGTGGAGCCGAAGAGTGCAGTGAGCCACTGATCGTAATCTGTCGGGTACTTGACTGAGGCCTGAATCACGCGCAGCCTCCGCACTCGCAGCTCAATGTACATCGGGGGGAGGCGGCAGTGCTTGAACACTTCGCTGTTGGCCAAGGTGCGGTAGATGCCCGCTTCGTCAATGTGAGAGGCTTTGCCTTGCATGAGTGCGCGTGTGTAGGTGGCAATGACGGCGTCGAGGCGCTTGTATTCGGTGTCCTTGAGGAGGTAGGATTCCATGCCGCTGGTTGCAGCACCGATCGCCCTGTTAATGAAGATGATACGTTTGAGGCGCCACGGTACTTTGCGATGCCAGAACTTTCCCCTGATGCGCCGGGCTCGCTTGATGCTTTGAATGCGCATGTCGATCTCGATGGCGTTGCTGCCGCCGCGGTGGAAGTGGCCGCCCAGGTACTTAAGGGTGCGGAGGACTCGACCTTAGACTTGATCTGCTAGGGCTCGGTTCTCCCTCCGCGTGCGCAGGCCTCCAACGATCTCCTCCTTGCCCCTGTTCTGGTGGAAGCCGTACTCGGCAAGGCACTGATCGAGGATGGTGTTACTGTTGGCGAGAGCCGAGGCGGCGTCCCGCGCGGCGCCGGATGGGACGAGGTGCATCTCGAATATGTCGTCGACGTACAGGTAGACGGAAAGGTCGAGCAGGGCGTGCGTGATGGGTGACGCGGCCGCGAAGGGGGCGGTGTCCTGCGGAGTCGCCTCGAGCCATTGTCCAACTGGATACTCATAAACGAAGTTGAAGGAAGTCGGACCTGTGCTGCAGCCTGGCATGACCCCTGAGCCAAGGCAGAAGTCGCCTGCGGAGTCGAACCCGTCGATCTGGACGCTGGCGCACTGGTAGCGTTGGTGAAATAGACGCTGTTCTGTTACGCTGCGTGCGGTCGGGGTGGTACTGATGGCCTTGTCGTTCTTGGCGCTGGGGAAAGCGTTGGTGGCGTCCTTGCTGCCGACGATGAAGTCTGCTTTAACCCTCTGCAGGCGGTAGGCGACGATGCGGGAGGCTGCCATGGGGACTTCGCGACGCCTATGAGGCCAGCAGCCGCGAGCATGGGGAGGAGGTGACCACGGCTTGGACTTGCACTGGAGCTGTCTGTAGAAGCAGCGCCAGAAGGGGCACAGCATGTGGAGTATACGCAAGCCGTGGACCTTGGGCTTGCCGTTCTTCTTGTCGAGAGCGAAGCTCTGGCTGTGGCGGGCGTTGAGGGGGGCGAAGCCGACGCGGTACACGTGGTTGAGGACTGACTCGAAGCTCTCCTGCGCGAGGGGAGCCTCAGCGAGCTCGTCATCGTATCCCACGCCTGTCGTCTTCGACTTCTGCTTGGTGATGTTGGCGGGCTGTGGGGTCACCTGGGAGATCTCTGCGGGCAGTGACCAGTCTGGCACGAAGGCGCGCTTCTTGAAGTACTTGAGCCGCTTGGTGACGCCGTAGAGTGCTCGCTTGATGCCGTCCTTGGCGTCCTCGTACTCCTGGCGAACTTGCAGGTTGCGCTCGGTGGTGAACTCGCATGTGGTCTCCTTCAAGATGCGCTTCTCCTGCTCGAGGTCGATCTTGTGAGCTCTGAACCCTCCGTGCTGGCCGTCTTGTGCAATGTGATCTGCCCACTCCTGCAAGCTGGGGCGAGTTCTGGTCGCGCGGCTGTAGTTGCGGTTGCCCTTGCAGTAGCTGGTGCCGGCAAGGGGTCGAGACAGTTGGTGTACTTCAGCGTGTTGTCGTCGTTGCCAAGCCTCGTATATGCGCTCTTCCAAGTGTTGTCTTCGTTCGGCTTCGTGCTGGCGCTTCTGCTTCTTGAGGGCGCGCGAGAGGACCTCGAACTGGTACTCAATCTCGTAGTTGGGGTCGGTCCCGATGTACTCTTCTCTGAGCTTGGCGCGCTCCTGAAGTAGCCGCAAACGTTCTTCCATGAGCTGGTAGTACTGGTCTGGCTTGGACTTCTGTCGCTCGAAGAAGGGCTTGGCTGCCTCCTTCATGATGTTCACGATGAGCTCCCAGTGTTCGTCAGCTGTGCTGTCCCCTGCCAGCTCCTTCAGCTTGTCCTGGTGCTTGCCGAAATGGAACTCCAGCGCGTCATTGAACTCCTTGCGGTACTTGCCCGTCTGCAGGGCCAGGGCCATCTTGTCGTAGTCCCACACGGTCCTCTTGGGATATGTGAACACGTTCGGGATGATGACGTTGGCGGCTGCAATCAGTGGGACGTGGTCGCGGGGCACGTTGTCACTGATGAGTCGTAGTGCCTTGGCCGCTCGCCACCAGACTCTGCAAGAAGTGATGTGTGGGCAAAGTCCTTGAGGCACTGCGATGTAGTCGGGACGTGTGGCCTGTCCTTGGGCTCCGAAGTACGTGGGCCCCGCATTCCAGAAGGTGTTAAGGATGCACATGCCGTGCACGTCGAACATGTTGTGGAAGGCAGCGGCTGCCCCGCCAGGTACTCCTGTAGGGCCTGCGTCGCCGGTCACGTTGCTGGGCGCGGCAGGAAGCAATCCGTCTTGGCCGTAGTGGTCGTTCAGGTCGAGGCCAATGATCGGCGTGCTCCTGGTGGGCGTCTCGTTCAGGGTCTTGTTGATCCACTTGAGCGTCTCGTTGACCGTCTTGACCCAGGCGTTGTGGTGCTTGGCGAGCCCTGACCGTGGAGGTAGGTACGCAACGATGAAGGTCATGTCGAGTTCTCCTCGGCGAAGGAAACCGCTCCTGCACGTCCTTGGATGCACGGCGGCGGGCTGGGGAGCTCGGTCACGCACTTGAGGCGGTAGCGGTTGCTGATCATAGTGGCCACGCCCGCGTGATTGTTGGTGATAGGGCCTCTGCCGTAGCCCCACGTGAAGATGCGGTGCGTGTAGGTCTGGAGCTGGTCGACGGGGCTGGTGGGGTCGTTCTGCCTCCAACGAGTGGCTGGTAACATGACGACGTCGACCGCGCTGAACTGTCTCGAAATCTCCATGCTTCTTAACGGCGCGACCATGCTGAGCGGGTTGTACACGCCCCACCGCATGAATGTCATCCAGAAGATCGCCAGCGAGGAAATATGGATGGCCAGCCGCGCTGCCATGACATGAAGGGTGCCCTGAGGGCGGAAGCTGCTCTGCGTGGGCTGCCTGCTGGGCCGCGAAGGATGAGGCTGGAGCAGGAAACGGCGGCTGAGGAGGAGGAGGAGGAGGAGGAGGAGGAGGAGGAGGAGGAGGAGGGGGCGGGTGTTCCTTGGCATGGGTTCCCACTGTCACCCCCCCCGCCCGGCGCCCACCCTCGCCATCTTTCGGGGGCGGCCAAGAGGGGGGCGTCCAAGAGGGGGGGGGTGCAAATCATGACCGGCGGCACGTGCGCGGCCCAGCGGGGGGGCCAGGGACGTAATGAAATGAGAGGAGGCACCATGAAATCTGGGGAAATATCATGGCCCCCGCCATGATATCCACCCCCCCCTAGTCATCACCCCCCTCTTTGCCGCCCCCGTATCCTGGCCGGCAGCCCCTCTTCGGGGGACGGCGGCCGGGCCTTGCTGAACGCGAGCGCCGCGGAGGCGGCCTTGGCCATGGCGAAGTCGCCGCTCTTGCCACCCCAGTCCTCGCGCCGCCACCCACGCCTCATCCTCGCCGCCATCCCTCCTCCTCCTCCTCCTCCTCCTCCTCCTCCTCCTCCTCCTCTCCCTCCTCCTCCTGCTCCTCCTCCTCGTCCTCCTCCTCCTCCTCCTCCTCCTCCTCCTCCCTCCTCCTCCTCCTCCTCCTCCTCCTCCTCCTCCTCCTCCTCGTCCTCCTCCTCCTCGCCGCCATCCCCTCGTCCTCATTCGGCGTCAAGCACGGGGGGGGGGGGGAAGCGACAAAGGGCGGGCCTTCTCAGAAGGCTCGGGCTTCCCCCGGCCTTCTGAGAAGTTTCATCGGCCTTCCCCGAAGATGCAGAAAACCTGAAGGCCAGAGGGCTTCCCAGAAATCCCTCCGCCTTCTGAGAGGGCCTTCTCCTTCCCACTCCCCCCCTCGTTCGCCGCCGACTCATGCCCCCTGGCGTCGCGCAATACAGTCGAGCGGCTGCAACAAGGTACTCTACATGAGCAACGAAGCCCGTTGTCTGGCACGAGGAGAGCCTGGGTGCACGAGGGGGGCTCGAGAGACAACCATGGGACGACCTAAGGAACCGCGAGCTCCTTCCAAACCCAAAGCGGTCCTTCCGACGGGAAGGTCTCTGCGTTTTTGGTCACTGGGGGCCCTCGGGCCTCTCAAGGCGGACGAGAAACCACTCGGGATGAAAAACCAACTCTGCAAGGAAAAGGTCAGGTCTTCTGGGGGCTGGAAAAACACAACGTCAGGTGTCTTGGCCTTCTCACCCTCTGCTCCCTCCACTCTCTCCCCCACGAACACGCCCGAGCGAAAACATGAAGCTTCTCGGGTTTCATGCTTACCTCCTCGAGCGCATTGGCTATATCGCCATCGTATCGTGGCGTCTTCAAACTTACCCCAGATGTTGTCGTCAAATCGAAGCTCGACGATTTCCACGAGGAGCGCTGGACGATCCTGGGCTGTCCCTGAGGTGTAAGACTACAGATTCCTGGCGCCAGGGCTGAGTAAAGAGTTTGAAGCGTGCCAGTGCACCAGGTCAGGTCAGGTCAGAAGCCTTGCGCCAGACGGCGCGCGAGTTGACTCCCACGACACTGTTGATCAGACGTCTGGCAGAAGAAGTCAGCCAGTCGGTCGCGGGAGCCAGCGACCTTCATGCGACGATTCATCACGATGACTCCCCACATTTGTCGGGGACGTCCCCGTTTGCGAGCCCTCAACGCACCAAGGAAGTGAATCATCCCCCGCTCCCCCTGCGCACCCCACGACACACCCTGATACCAAGAAACGTGAATCGGGCAGGAATCAACCCAAACGGTACTTTGTGTTTTCGTTTCGATTTCGCTCTCCCTCGTTCTGTCTTCACTCTGAAGTTTTCTGCATCACGAAATCGAACCGAAAACGGCCAACGAACTAATTAGCCAAAAACACCAGAAAATGAAGACAGAAACTCTAACACGAAACCACTGCTTGGGTCGACCCCTGCTGGAGGCGTGGGCGCCAAGTCCGCGGACCGGGGAACAAGAACAAACATATACACGTCGGTCGGATGAAGTATGTAGAAGCATGAAGTAGGAAGGCGGATTCAGTTGATGGGGTCCAGGCAACCCCAGGGAATAACAAAACACGGCAGAAGCATGCCGGTTCTTGAAGTAGGACGGCGCTTGAAGTAGACTGGGATCTGGGAATCCAACAATACCTACTTTCAACGACCGGCGTGTATGGGTACCTTTTCCTCTTCCGACTTGTCTGCATCGCCACGAGGTGCTGCATGATCTGGCCACTGCCAGCCGACCGAGGCAGCTCCGATCCAAGCAGGAGCCGTCCGCCCTCCCTGTCGAGAATCGAGAAGGCGAAGGAGGAGGAGGAGGAGGAGGAGGAGGAGGAGGAGGCCAAAAAATACCTGCTTTCAACGACTGGCGTGTACCCTGGAGGCGTGGCGCCCGTGCCGCCCGACTCGGCGACGAAGCGCGCCGGCGCTGCAACGGAAAAACGAGGCCCGTCTCCGACCCACGCGCGCCGTGCTCCATATGGTCTCGCCTTCGCTCGGACGTGTCCATGCCCCGTGCACTCTCGTTGGCTTCCTGGGCGCTGCTTTTGCCGGCTGGTCCAGGAGGCTCCTGGATGGTCCGCGCCGAGAAGAGATGCACAGCCCCGAGTGGCGCCAGGTGCTCGCAAAGCCTCGAGACAGAGAATGAGTCCTCACCCCGCTCTCCCTCGCGGGTGGGGCGCACATCCCTGTCGACTTCCTCGCGGGCTGGGCCCGTGGGCCGCACCGCAACCTCATTGGTGAGGGGGCCTGTTTTCTCTGAGTATCGTTTAACCGATCCTCATCCCCAGCGGCGTGGCCTGGGCCCCACTGGTCGATTTACCCCCCCCCTGACTGGGGATATAGGCAGTTCCCTTCGGGTTTCGAAGGGTGTATCCCCAGCTGGGCTGGTAATTTGGCGGGGGTCTCGAAGGGGATTGGGATGGGGATCGGTTGAGCGGTACTGACTCTCACGGATGCCCCGCGCGGAGCGTATCCGTGCGACCGCGTGACCGCGGAAGCGCGCCCGAGCTCCAGACCGCGAGGGCGCGGACGTGGGAGTGCCCGCCGTTCGTGCCCCCCCTTGCGGACCCCCCCCCGCACACCAGCGGCCCCCAGCAGCTCGAGGGCCCCTCCCCGCGTGGTCGCACTCCCCCGCGGCTGCCGCCTGCTCCGCTGCCCCCCCCCTCCCTTCCAGCGGCGACGATGGGGGCGAGTAGCCCAGGGGAGAGCAGTACATGTAGCCAGGGGGCGAATAGCCAGGGGGCGAATAGCCCAGGGGGCGAATAGCCAGGAGGCGACTACGTGTATCCAGGGGCGAATCGCCCAGGGGAGAGCCCTTTCAGAGCCGATGATCTATGTCTTCGACAAGACTCCCGGGCGAATACAGTCGGGGCGTTGACCTAAGGAACCCTAAATAAGGAACGAGGCCCCTATTTTCCATAAGCTAAACTTCGATGCCATATCGAAACCCCCAGCAAAACCAAAGGCGAACTGCAAAAAAAACAAGGAACACCGAGCCCCTCCCCAACGAAAAGGGTTCCTTCCTCGGGGCCCCGACTGTACGTGTCATGCCCGCCCCGGGGCGACCGCGCCCTTCTCGTCGAACCGCCGACCCTCCCTTGCGCTGGCGCCCCCCCCGCCACGAAGGGGGCCCCGGCGCTACTCCGCCATGTCCCCCCTGCAGCTCGTCGTCACCCCCTCCTCCTGCTGCTCCCTCCTCGCCCCCCCTCCTCGCCCAGCAGGCGCCCTGGCGCTGCTCCACGAGTCTCGCCCCCCCCCCCCCCCCCCCCCTGTCCCTGCTCCCCCCCTCCTCCTCCGCCCCCCGCCGTCGCCGTCTCCTCCTTCGACCTCCTTCTCTATCCTCCTCCTGCTCCCGCCCCTCCTGCTCGTGCTTTGCAAGCTCCATCTTTACCAGCCTGGAACCTATCCCTATCCCTATGTTGGGCATCGCCTCGTCACGATGGCGATCTGAGGGATTCCCTCAGATTCTGGGGGTGCATCCCTAAGATTGTCATTGCCTTTGGGCGTGTCAATCTTAGGGATAGGGATAAGTTCGAGGCTGGTTACATCTCCCCCTCCCATCCAGTCGCTCCCGATCCCGTGCTGCCTGAACCTCAAGAGTGCCAGAGGCCGAGCAGCCCTGTCCTGTCCGCCCCCCCAGCGGTCCTGGGCACCAGCGGAGCCAGACCAGTCTTTGCCACCGCCCTTCGCAAGTGGTCCTGAGTGCAGAAGGCGTACAAAAGACATGGCTTCTGCCTGAACCCTGCTTCCGCTCCCACGAGAAATCCTGCTTTGGCTGCATCTTCTAATCCTCATCTGCCGTCCTCCTCCTCCTCCTCCCGCTTTCCTCCTCCCATCCGCCTCCTGATACAATCCAGAACGGCTCCATGATGGCCAAGGGGTCTCCAGGAAGTCAGAGGGGCTCCACGACGGCCCCAGGTTGCCCAGGGGTCTTCAGGGAGGCTCGTAGGCAACACAGACATGGCCAAACGCTAACTCTCAGAGAGCTCCATGCAGATGCCCAAGTGATCCACCAGCTCATGCACACACACACACACACACACACACACACAACACGCACACACATTGGCCAATATCCGCCACTGTGCTGCGCTGGGCCACCCCCAGCGGCGCCTCCGGCGCCGCGCGCGCACAATGGGGTGGGGGGAGGGGGAAAGGGCTTCTCAGAAAAAGGCTGCTTCTCAGAAGGCGCCGGTATTTCAGTTATAGTTAGATAAGGCCCGCGGCTTCTGAGAAGCAGGGGTGCTTCCATGAAGCCCTCCCCCCTCCCCCCACCCCCCCTCTGCGCGTGGCTGTTTTTTCTTCTTCTAGGATTGTGTCTGTGTGTTTTTGAAGGGGCCCTGGGACACACAAATAAACACACACACACAAATAACCCGATGCCCCACAGATTCCCACATCTTCCGGGCTTTTGTCTTCCCCCACACTTCCCATACTTTCCCATATTCTCCGGGGAATAGACGATTGAATCGTCAATTCCGCGCGTCCGTGCCAGGCACCCTCTCAACGACGCCCCCTTCCGGCGCCAAACCAATAAAACCTGCGTGTCCCCCCACAGGGGGACTTCGACGAGCAAAAAAAAAATGCACCCCCAAAAATGCCCCAAGAAGGCCAAACAATACTCAACAAAGAGTCCCCAGACTATCTTTAGACTATGTTTTGATTATTTTTGGGCGTTTTTCTTTTTTTAAAGTTAATCGAAAATCCCCATGTAAGGGGGACACGCCCGACTTAACGCCAGGGCCCGTGCCCCCCCCCCCCCCGCGGGGGCCCTCCGCGGAGGGCGGCCCCCGCGCGCCCCCGGGGGCCCTCGGCCCTCGGAGAGCGGGCGGCCCCCCCGGCCTGGGCAAGAGCGCGCGCGCGGACTGTCGGCCCGAAGGAGCGCAGGGCCCGCGCCCTCCCGCGCTGCCGCCTGCCGATCTCGGGGGGAGCGAAGGGGGATAGGGCGCCACACGCGAACCCTGCCCCTGCCCCCCCCACGATTTCTGAGGGGGGTGGGTGGGGTTCACTTCGCTCGAGAGCTCCCGAACGAAGTAAACCCCACCCTCCCCCTCAGAAATCGTCGGGGGTAGGGGTAGGGTTCGCATGTGGCCCCCTAGGGGAGAATGTAAGACAAACCTCGGAGTGAGATGCCTCTTTCGATCTGCAGAGATTGTCCTCCTCCTCCTCCTCCTCTTGTGCGCTCCTCCTCCTCCCCCTCCTCCCAAGGGGGCCTCCAGAAATCTCTGGAGCTTCTCTGGAAGCAGGGCCCCGCGGACGGGAAACTCAAGTTCTGCATCAAGTGAAACGAACGGCTGGCCCAAACTTGCCAGGACAATGACAGAACCAGGGGGAGCTCGGGCATGTCTCCCTGCAGGGGGAGCTTGGGCGAACAAGTAAAAAAGTACCCAGAGCATGATCGCAAATGGCAGCAAAGATGCTGAAACGAATCGTCCCCATATTTTTTGTGTTGCCTTCTCATTCGGGTATTCCTCCTGTAGAGGGGCAGGTCCGACTTAAGGGTAGAACGGAGAATCAACTTACGTTGCTGATTCTCCCAGCGCCTCCCGGCGCCGGGAGGCGCCCGTGCATCGAGGCATGGGCCTGGCGGCGGGGCCGAAACCAGCTGCATGCAGCAAATTTCGTACCCCCCCTTCCCCTATCCTCCCCTTTCGTTCGGCCCGATCATAAAAAGAAGAACGCCATAAACATAACCTTTTGGCTCTCCGCGCGGATTTCTCGGATCTGCGCTGGACCCCCCTCCCAGGCGCGCGGAGCGCGTCAGGGGCGGCGCCGGAGGCGCCGCCAGGGAGGGGGGGGCCTGGCGCGGATCCAAGAAATCCGCGCGGAGTGCCAAACGTTGATGTTTATGGCGCTTTTGCTTCTTCGACATTCTAAGCTAAGCAAACCTCGGAGGCGAACTGAACGGTCGTATCGATCCTGGGGACAGCCGGGCGCATGCGCGTCTCGTAAACGCCATAACCTCTATATGCTCTCTGCTCCCTCCTCCTCCCCTCCTCTTCCCCCTCCTCCTCCTCCTCCTCCTCCTCCTCCTCCTCCTCCTCCTCCTCCTCCTCCCTCCTCCCCTCCCCTCCTCCTCCCCTCCTCCTCCTCCTCCTCCTCCTGCCTCCTCCTCCTCCTCCTCCTTCCCCGCCTCCGCCTCCCCCTCCTCCTCCTCCTCCTCCCCCGCCTCCTCCTCCCCCCTCCTCCTCCTCCTCCTCCTCCTCCTCCTCCTCCTCCTCCTTCCTTCCTTCCTCTCTCTCCTCCCTCCTGGGCCGGCCCTCCTCCCCTCTGTCTTCATCCTCCGCGTCTGCCTCGGGCCTGCCTCGGGCGTCGGGGCGGGGCGGGGGGGGGGGGGTCCTGCTGACCCACCCTTCATGCCCTTCTGCATGCCAGGCGGCTTGGGGCCCGACGACGCTGCGCCGGACTCGTCCCAGCCTCGCGAGGGAGGGAGGGGAGGCAGGAGGGGCGAGGGCGAGGAGGCGCACGGCGGAGGATGGCAGATGGTCCGCACGCCAGGCGGGGGTACGATGTCCAAACGCTGGCGTGCCCTTCCCATCGCCGTGCTGCTGCTGCTGCTGCTGCTGCTCCTCTCCTGCCCCTCCCGATTCTGGAGTCCTTACCTAAGTAACCATAAAAGGACCGCTAACCCTTTGGGAGGGGACCTAAGTTCGGAGAGTCAAAAACATCAGGGATGCGGGGTCTTTTCTGCAAATGTATCGAGCCAAACCGTCCAGATCTGTTATCCCTGATGCAAAAGGCGGGGACCTCAGTGAGGCCACGTCATCATCGTGTATGTTAGGGTTAGGGGTTCATGTTCTCGATGATTACCCTCCTCCGGCGTCATCATCCTCCGTTCCGACTTCCTTCTGAGAACTCCTCCTTGTCGTCGCTAGGGCGGGCCAAACGTTTCACCCGAGATTTTCCCACCGACGACGATGCTCAACCGAAATCTTCCAGAAATCTCATTTCTGAAGGTGGGCCGTTTTCAAAATGGCACAGGTTTCGCTTCTGGAAGGTGGACCGTGTTCGAAATTGCGCTGTCGCCTTGGCCCCCCCCCCCACACTCCTATATATATATATATATATATATATATATATATATAGATTCAGCGATTACACAGCTACACGGGTGGAGGACGAAGAATGAGGCTCCCACCTTTGCACCGCACCCGCTCGTCTCAAAACATCTACAAACGGATGGGGAGCGGCGAGTTCTCAACATTGGGTGTTCACCTTGGCGCCACGCACGCTCGTCTTAATCGGGGGCGCGCTAACATGGGCTAGCGATCCATGGAATTGGCGCGCGGTCACCAAATCCATGGATCGGGGGAGGTGCCCTCCCCAAAATGCTACCGGCGCCGCCTCGCTCAGCCGCGGAAATCCACGATTTCCCATGGAAGCAGGGCCCTTCGCTAGTCCACGCCCATTTGATCCATGTTCGCGATCGCCTGACATAAACAGATCAAACAGCTACACGGGTGGAGGGTTGCTCCTTGTCGATATGAGGCTACGGCTACCGCCTGACACTTCCTCGTGGTGGTACAGGAGGAGGAGGAGGAGAAGGAGGAGGAGGAGGAGGCGAGGGAGGAGGAGGAGGAGGAGGCCACAGGTACAACTGTATGCAGCAGCTGTACGGATGGTTGGTGTCCCTTCTCTCTAGTGCAGGGTCTCGCCTGGGGCTCCTGCTCAAAGCTGGGCTGCCATGTGTCAATTCCGAAAACTGTCCGACCCCACATTGTCAACTTCCTTATAGCTCGAAGAAGTCGGGGGCGATCGATGGATTTGGCGCGCGGTCGCAAAATCCATGGATCGGGGGAGGTGCCCTCCCCAAAATGCGGTCAGTGTCGCCTCGTTCAGCGGCGGAAGTCCGCGTTTTCCCATGGAAGCGGGACCCGTCGCTAATTCACGCTCCCTTGATCCATGTTTGCGATCGCCTGATGAAGGTCTAATGAGGAGAGGACTTGGGAGTGGATGGTGCATTGCAACATCGTTGATAGATATCAGAGGAGACGGCGGATGGCCTTTTGGTGAAACAGCGCAGATTTCGCGGAATCAGCAACACATTGCCTCTCTGTCAGCGGGACACGTGTCCTGGCCACCAACGCTATCCCTCTCCTGCTTTTTGTCCTCTGCCCCTGTTCCTCCTGTATAAATATAGATCCTTCCTCCTCTCCCGTCCCTCGTCTCTCCCTCTTACGGGCGAGGAGGAGGGAAGAAGAAACAGAGAGAGGAGAGTTGTTCCTCCAGCTTGGTTCATTCACCTGACGTCTTTCCCTCGCCACTTTCGTCTCCCCTTCACCCAAGCAATGCAATTCCCGAACCAGTTCTAAGGCAACTGCGACTACGTCGACCTCACTACGAGTGGTGCTGCTACTATTCACTCAGGTGCTGCTACCGCGACAGCTGCTGCTACTACGTATGACGGCGAATTACATATGATCAGAGTTAGAGGCCTGAACGGTCATTCACTGTCCATGGGCGCGTGGCTGACATTGGGTTCCGCGGTGCGGATTGTTGTCGTTGCGTTGTTTGTTGTTTGTTGTCGTCCCACGAGATCATTTTTTTATTCCGGCCGGTAACGCTCGTTACCCGGGGGGGGGGTCGTGCCCCCCGGGTAACGGTAACGCTTGGGCTGGGCGGGGTATGGCGAAGCAGGGGCGCTCTGCGATCGCCATAGTATGCGCGCGAGCAGCACTCTCTGCCTGAGAGCACCACAGTGGCTTGCGATTCGAGTACAAGCGCAAAGCCCGCCGCGTGGTCCCGGCACCACGCCCGCGCCCGCGCGCGCGACGACGATGATCGACGAGCGACGAGCGACGAGGTCGACGACGACGACGACGACGTTTGCCGCCTGTTTCGGCCTCCGGAGGCCGTTTTCGGGCGCCGTCGACGACGACGACGACGACGACGACGACGACGACGACGACGACGACGACGACGATTCGAGTACAAGCGCAAAGCCCGCAAGCACCAGCATCGCGCATGCGAGCGCCGCAATGGCCTGCGAGCGCCCACAGTGCGCCTGCGACCACCACACCACAGTGCGCATGCCTTCGGGCACCAGCATGTTGGAGGGGAAGACCGAGACCCCCCCCGCGTACGAGCGTTACCGTTACGGGGGGGGGGGGGGGGGAGAGGCCCGGGTAACGAGCGTTACCCCCCAAAGGATAAAAAAACAATCTCCACCTGCGACCCACCCGCGACCCACCCGCGACACATCCGCGACCCACTCGCGACCTAACCGCGACCCACCCGCGACCCACCCGCGACGCACCCGCGAACCGCGACCCACCCCTCGACCCACCCGCGAACCACCCGCGACCCACCCGCGACCCACACGCGACTCCGCGACGCACCCGCGACCCACCTGCGACCCACCAATGACCCACCCGCGACCCAACCCGCGACCCACCTGCGACCCACCCCGCGACCCAGGCGCGACACACCCGCGACCCACCCAGCGACCCACCCGACACCCCCGCCCGCGACCCGGCCTGCGACCCACCTGCGACCCACCCGACAGCTACCCGACCACCCGCGACCCACCCGCGACCCCCCCCGCGACCCACCCGCGACCCATCCGCGACCCACCCGCGACTCACCCCTCGACCCACCCCGCAAACACCCGCAACCCACCCCGCGACCCACCCGCGATCCACCCGCGACCAAACCGCGACCGACCCGCGACCCACCCGCGAACCACCCACATTGCTTGGACGGAAAAAGCCGTCGCCTGCGGCAGGCTCGCTGTATACCTTGTAAAATCGGCGCTTGCGGATGGTTCTCGGAGCCGCGCAGACTGCCGACGACTCCGCCGCCACCCCCACTCTTATCCGTAACTGCGGGGTGCTACTTACCTTTATTGTTACTTTCCCCTCCAGCCTCTTCCGCTCCTCATGCTCAGCTCCACGAATCCTCCCCCGTGACTCTAG
>CAUYUJ010017608.1:0-17500 GCA_963575745.1 Prorocentrum cordatum | reverse complement strand
TTTGTGGGTGTTCGAAATTATTTCTGGGATGCGACCCATAACCACCCCGACACTAGAAGCCGTTGAGTGAACGCACCCGAAGAAGGAATCAAGCAGGGCAGGGCTGTTTGAGAAACGCCCAAGGCCGTTTTGTCAACGCCAGTTGTCCGGTCTGGGTGGTTTTTCCTCCCTTGATGAATACTGAAGCTCTAAAGAGGCTGGCGGCTTCTGCCAAAATGACGCCTGCAGCGGAAACGCCCAGGCAAGTGCCCTCGAGGCACAAAGTTCGGCGCCCTGGCCAGCCAGAGGGGGCTGCGTGCTCGCAACTTCCTTCTGGCGAATACGCTCGGCGGGCGCGCGTTCGTGGAGGCGGAGAGAAGCGTCGCGGGGGCGGAATGGGGGAGCAGGAAGGCGCAGGGGGGGGAGGGGGCGGGGGGGGGAGGGGGCACGAGAGATGGAGGAGGGATGAAGCAGGCTGGGCATGGGGACGCGGACGAAGGACCTCCTAGAACTCGGACCAGGACGAACCCCGCGACCTGGGTGGTCCACGAGCCTATTGGCGCAAACGCGTATGTCATTCTGGGACTGCCAAGCGGGGCGCCACTCCTCGTGTCACAGCTTTTCGCAGCCAGGCTTGCCTGAGGGAAAGCGTCACTTTAACAGACCCTGGGCAAATTCCCCCCGTGCGCACCCATCGGCAATGGACAAACCTCCCTTTAATAGACCTCCCATTAGTGAAAACGGCCCAGGGCCGAAACCGACGGACCTGGACCCGCAAAAATGACGGCCGCGACGCCCCCTCGCGAACCGAACACGGCCAACTCCTTAATCGACGTGTCAGGGTTGGAGGTCTGTCCACCCCCGACACATGAGGAGCGAAGCCCCTTTTTGGCCCCAGCAGCGCCCGCGCGCGCGAGGAGCGCCAGGGGAACAGCCGTGGAAGGACACGAGCAACATCGAGCCCGCTCCGAACCTGAACTGTCCCTTCTCTCGGCGTCCTGGCTGCATGCCATGGAAGGGCCCAGGGAGCATCGAGCCCATTCAGAACCTCGCGAGCACGCCGGCTCGCTTCCGGTGCGCTTCGCCCTGCCAGCGCCGCTGCAAGGAAACAGGCGCGCGAGCGGGCCGTCCGCCCCCGGCGAACAGCGCGCTGCCAGCGCGGGTGGCTCGAATCCCCGACGGACCGTTGCGGCAATAGGAACCACTGTCCTGCACTGTGCGGCGCACGGCGGGAGGAGGGATCGAAAGGGCGAGGGGGGGCCTTTCTGCTCAGCACATGGGAACGAGGTCGCTAAGCCCAAAGGGCTACGGAAAGGCACGCCGAGCCCTATCCCTAGGCTAAACCCGAAGCGACGCGGAGGGGGGAAAGTCGAGAGGGGAGAGGAAGGGTCCACCAGGACCCAAAGGCCCCCGGGTCCGGGTCCACGAAGACTTTCGGGGACAGCGGGCCAACTTCGACGGGTTTAAGCCGTCTAGCAGGCTGGGTCCGGCCTCGATGTAGACCGGGCCCGCCACGCACATGACCGTGGATCCGGGTCTGGCGCGGGCCGGTCTGCGGGTGGACGCTCGCCGGCGCTCCTCCTCCTCCTCCTCCTCCTCCTCCTCCTCCTCCTCCTTCTCCTTCTCTGCCTGACTCGTACTCCTTCCCTGCTCCTGCGTCCTCGTCCTCCTCCACCTCCCCATCAGCCTCAGGCGTCCTCACCTTAGACGGCTCCTCCCTTAGCGGTCCGGGGGCTCTCGCATACTCAGCTGCTAACTCGAGGGCTCGACGACTAGCTCCCCGCGATCGACTCTTCAGGGGTTCATTTAGAGCCCTCTCTGAGAGATGCCCGTGCTCGTCTATGAGAGACAGCGCGCCTCGGCACAATAAATCATGAAGGGCCAGGTTCCCCTTGCACGGGTCCACTCTTGTCAACGGATCTGCAGGCATCCTCGCATGCGGCATCCACCGCACTTGCGAGCCGATAGCACTGAGAGCATCACGAACGACGGCCAATTCAATAGCATTGCGGCGATCGGCCTTCGAGCCGGCCGAATTCCGAGACAAGGTGTAGAAAACCGATTTAGCGCCTCGCTCAATTTGCAATCCTTAGACATGACGACAGTAAAAGGGGCCTGCCCATCAAACCAATCGGGGCGGGACACATCATTGAAGACCGCGTCTCGAAAGAGAGTCTGAAGCCACTGGGCCTCGCCCGTAGCCGACGACAGAGCAAGGGTCTCGGCGTTCACGGTGCTGGCGACAGCCCGCTTGATGCGCTGAGAGCGCCACGACAGGGTGCTAACCTTCGAGCGACGATTTTCCCTGATGCCGGCGTCAGCCGCCATCGCGATCCAGGCGCCCTGGGCTCCTCCCCGACGCGCGGCCCCGGGCCCACCCGAGTCACTCGCAGTGACGAAAATGAGAGAGTAGGGGTCTAGTGACCAAATGGTTAACTTCTGCTCGCACGATCCCTTTAGGTACTTACACACCTTGGCAAGCGTCAGGGCGTCTGACACAGACGGGGCAGGCAAAGCGGCGGCCAGGAGAGACGCACTCCCAGCAACATCCGGGCGGCTCTCACGAGCCAGCCATTGCACCTGTGCCGCGACAGTGCGGTACGCCGAAATATCTCGTCGGGGGTGAGGGGAGAGTCGGGGGTCGACCTTCTCTCTCTAGAGAGCTGCATGACACTAAGTTGTTCCCTACTGTATTTTTCCCATTCAACCGTAATGCGGTCCCCGTGCTGGACCACTCGACGACCTGCATACTCAGACTCACCCAACTTCCACTTTCCGAACTGAAAACGCCGGCACATCGCCTGACGCAGAAGATCCATGATCCGGTCGTCGCCGGCGATGATGAGGTCGTCGACCTCAATTAAAACCAAAACCTCTAAGCGCCCGTGCTCGCCACGCTTAAGCCACAGGCACGGCTCCAGCAAAGACTTCGTGAAACCCTGAGTTGACAGCCAGTCAGTCAGGGTCCGGCGCCGCAACAGAGGGGCGTCGTTAAGGCCGTAGACCAGGGCCACCAGCTCGATAAGTTGATCAGAACCCAAGGTAAGCCCGTGACAGGGCTCCACGTAGATGGCCCCCCGAAGCCTACGGAGGCGGTCACTCTGACAGAACGCGTTCTTCGCGTCTGCCACCTGGAGCTTCCATCTCATGGACGCGATTATCTGAAGCGCTGCCATTCTGCTTTCGGACTGGGGCGTGGGCGCGTACACGGACAAGCACTCCCCGTCTGGGTCCTGATGTCCATGTACGCACCATCGGCTCTTGGCCTTAGGCGCCGCCCCGACGCCCTCCTGGGGCTTCAGCCGTCGCACCATCCTGGAAGAGAGAATCCGGTCAGGGAAGCGCCTCCTAGCCAACCTGGACTCCTCTGAGCTCAAAACCTGAGAGCTGGGCATCGCTTCCCACTCGGATCGATCTGACTCGAGAAACTGCTGGCGTTCCACATCCGACAGGTGCTTCCACACGACCTCCGCCCCTCGAGGCTTGGACGGGGCTCCAGCGTGAGCCAGTCCAGAAAAACCTTCAGAGGCAAGATCGACAAAGGAAAAGAAATCCACGGCACCAGGCGCAGCGAACCACTCCGCAAGCTCCTGAAGAAGGGCCTCGTCTTGCCAGTCGTCCTCGAACTCCTCCAAGTAGGCCAGGGGCCTTCCGAGGCGGGCTCCCGGGACGCGAGCGCTAGGCCAGGGGAAAAAGGCGGGGCCCCACGAGGGCCCTCGAGCACCCGGGGAACCGACCCGGTCGCCGAGCCGGAAACTCGAGTCGCCCGAGGAGCGGACAGGCTCCTGGCCCCCAGGGGCCTAGAACGAACGGGAGGGCCCGAGAGGGCCGGAGCGGCAGAAGGTTCGCTCGGAGTGTCTCCAGCGGAGGCTTCCCGCTCGAGGATCATCCTGGCAACGCGAGGCCCTTCGCCTAGATCCTCGGCTGGCGTCAGCCTGGGCGCCACTCGCCTCTCGGCAGACTGCTCCAGCCTCCAGACCTCAGCTTCGCGAGGGAGCTCGAGCCCAGAAGCCGAGGCGCCGACTGAAACTGGACCGACAGCGACAGGTGCTGTCTCGGCAGGAGCGCGACTGGCCGATGCCTCAGAACTCACCAGACGACCCAGGGAACCCTCGACCATGGGGGTAAGAGCGTCGGCCTGACTCGAGAGCTGACGAGCCAATCTTGGAGCAGCCGAGGGAACGGGACCCTCCGGGGGCCCGGCATCCAGGGTTCTCGAGGCCGGGGATGGGACGACTGGCTCTCCGCCGCCGGGAGCATCGTGACGCTGCTGGGGGGGGGCCCCTCGGAGGCCACGTCGACGGCACCGATCCGCTTCCCCGAGGACCCGACTTGCTCGCGAAGAGCATCGAACCTCTCGGTGTCCAGCAACTCCGCCCCCAAAGCTTCTTGCCTGGTGGCGGGCCTGGCTTGCTCCTTCGAACACTTAAGGAGACGAGTTCTCAGCGCAACCCAAAGGGTGCTTCCAGTCTGGTGGACAACGACGCCAGGGCCGGTCCACCTGTCACGCTGCAAGGAATGGGGCCTGTTGGCAGAGGTCACTCGACGCCAAACATAGACCCACTCCCCAGGCTTAAGAATCTTGTCAGAGTGAAGGCGGGAGCGAGAGGCTTCAGACAGGCGATACCGGGCATCCATGGCCGCGAGCGCCTTCTTGGCCTCCTCTCGGACCCGATGCCTTCGAGCAAACTCGGCAGCCGCTGACTCGGAGTCGGGGCCCTCTCTCAAGACATCCTCACAGCCGATCAAGTCAACCCCTTCGTCGCTCAGCAAAGCCCGCGGGACCCTAGGGTTACAACCAAAAACCGACTGGGTGGGGGAGAAGCCGCCGCGATGATAAGTCTGGTTCTTCTGAGCAACGCACTCGGCCAGGATTTCCTCAACTTCGACGGCGGCGGAGGGACTAAGAGCCAGCGACGCCTTAGAGAGGGCGTCCTTTAATATTCCGCCATGCCTCTCACACTTGCCGTTCCAGTGCGGCGAACTGGCTGGAACTACCCGATGGAAAACCCCATTGTGCTCGCACCCCCTGCTAAACTCCCTTTCAAACTGCCCTCCGCCGTCGGACACGACGACGTCTGGAATGCCGAAGGGTCTGATCCACCATTAGAGGAAGGCGCGCCGCGTCACCTTGGCAGAATCGTTGGGGAGGAGGCGCGCCTGCTGATACGACGTGCCATGATCTATGACGTTCAGCACTGGCACTGAGTTACCCCCCACATCAAGGTAAAACAAGTCCACGGCCACCACCCTATTAAACTGATAAGTACGAAGGATGCGCGCACGTCGCCTCCAGTGAGGACGAGAGTGGGCTTCGCAGGCTGCGCAACGAAACTCCTCCTTAACCCACCTGAGCACATCTTCGCGAGCCCGTGCTACACGAAGCGTGCGAAGGAAATCTGACCGATTCGGATGCCCCAGATTGATGTGCAAACGATGCACCTCTTGTTCGAGGGCCGCGTCCAACTCCGCCTGGCCCCCGGAGGCCTGAGACACCGGAATTCCTCGGGGGCGCCCGGGGTCTGGGGGCCGCGTTTCAGGTTCGTCGGCGTCGGAATCTCCTTCCGGCTCAACCTCGGGAAACGACGGGGGCTCAAAGTCCGCATCCGAATCTTCGGCCGTGGCGGTCAGTGAGGGGCTGGAAGAAAATGCGGCCAGCCCGCATGCTCGATGCCAGCCGCGATCGCGTGGGCGAGCTCGTCAGGGTAGCGTTCCGCCAGGCTGGCCCTGCGCCCGCCCCTCAGGGGAAGGCGGGAGTGGGTCTTGGAGCATTCCCGAACGCAGTGGGCCAGGACCGGCTCGGAATTACTGATCAGGACGGTGCGCTTCCGCGAGAGACCACCGCCCTTCGAGACTGACAGACCGAACTCACACTGATCCGCCCGACGACTGAGCACCCCGGGGAAAGCCATCAATTCCTTGACCGAATCGAGCTCGAGAGAGCTGGCCCAATCCGGCTGCTCAAACCAAAAATACCTGCCATGGCTTATCTGGTAACGAGCGATCAGAACGCACATATGCATATACTCAAGCCCCTTCTGCTCTTCCACGACTAGCTTGACTCGGTCCATAGTGTCCCAGAACGGAACCCTCGATATACAGAACGCCTTACAAACCGGGGACATAGTAATCACCAGCGGCTCGTCGGCCGCGATCCGCCGCCACATTTCGCCGCGGCCTCGAGGCGTGCCGAGATCCTGTGCTGTCAGGACGTCCGAGGCCGAAGAGACCTCGTACCCTTTCTTCTCCAGCAGCGGGGCCACCCGGGCCCTCGAGAACACCTCCACGACTAAGGTCCCCCCCTTAGGCGCTCTGCCTGCTGGAGCTCCCTGGTTCTGAGCCGCCGGCCTGATCTGAGGCCAGCACCCCCTGGGACCCGCGCCGATTCTTCTCGCACTTTGCGTGGAGGCGTGACGTTCGCGAGGGCTTCCGGGACTGCGCCGGCTAAGGCTGCGGCCGCGAAGCGATCCTCGATCACGTAATTGAGACCCTCCTTGGCCGCTGAGGCCCCCACCTCTTCCTCCTCCTCCTCACTCCCCTCACCTCTCCTCTCGTCCTCCTTAGTGCCTGGATCAAGACAGACAGTGACCTCAGGAGCCCCCCTTTCTCTCACTGGAGCCTGACACGAGAGGGACAGAGCTTCGTCGATATCTTCGCTGGTTGCGGCCGCCCAGGGCCGGCTCAAAAACACCCTGCCGTCGCAACCGCAAATCTCAACCCAACGTGCACGAGGATGAATAAGACAGGCTGGCGCCTTGCCGCCGCAACGCTCTATCGAGAGAGCAAGGAAGAAAGAGGAGTGGAGGGTACCTTCGACTGGCGTCCTAATCCAGTCGACCCTGGGCGGAACGTTGGCCGAACTCAGAAATCGCTTCTCCCTGGAGTCCCAGAGGCCCTGTGCCTTTCCGGACCCAAACGCTTTGCCTTCTCGCCTGGACCTCGAGTGGTAAGCCTGAACGCTCCTGGCAAACATATCCTGGGACCTCGGCAGCGGCCTCTGCCGCCAGATGCTGGCAGCCCTCAGAGCTCCTAAAGCCTGCGGCACCTCGTCGCCCTCCTCGGCGGCGAGCCTGGAAGACCCTACGGGCCCTGCGACCCCGACGCCGAGCCGGCCCCCTGGATGCTCTGGATCCGCATCATCATGGAGGCCAGCCTCGCCAGGTCCTCGTCCGTGAACGTCGGCGGCGGCTGGGTGTCCCTCGCGGCCCTCTCCGAGTTGACGAACTCCCGGACGCGCTCCCAGATTCTCTCGTTGCTGCGAGCCTGAGTGTCGATGCAGATTCCCATGTCGCTGAGCGCCGTCTGCATCTCCGTGACCGTCATCGGTCGGGAGGCCGAGGGCCCTGGCGGCTTGGGCGTCGCGCCCGCCGCCGCACTCGGCGGAGCGCCCTCCTGCTTCGCCGGAGGCGGGTGCTTGTAGGGAACGTGCCCCTCGGCGATCGGCACGAACAGGTTCTGCGGGCACGGAGGGATCCCCGCGGCCGAGATCACCGCCGTCGATGCCGAGCCCGATGCCACGCGCCTGGTCCTCTGTGGCTCTGGGCCTGGCGTCCAGGGGTCCGGAGGCAGCGCCTCGAACCGGCCGTTCCTGTAGTCCTCGAGCATCTGCGCGGCCTTCTCCTTCGCCTCGGTCCTCTGAACCTTCGCCGTCGCCTTCTCGTGCTTCCGGCGCTGCGTGTCGAACAGCTCCTCCGCCGTCTTGTCGCGGCACCACAGCCGCTGTGCACACTGGCGACAGTGCTCGCACACCGACGTCGGATTCGAGCCCGGCTTGCGCGCCCACGGCGGGTGCTCGAACATCTCGGACGGGAACGACTCCGTGAAACTCTTGGGCAGACGCTGGACCATCGCCTTCATCGTCTTGAGCACCAGGTCCACGCACGTCAGGCGAAGAAACCAGTGGCGCCACTTGTACTGGCACTTCGGTAGGTTGAGCTGGCCGCTGCGGAACTCGATCTCTTCCTGCCGCGTCATCGCGTCCGCCTCGGGAGCCGCCTCGATCGTCTCCGGAAGCGCCTCCCACTCGGAACCGGACATGTCGGTGTCGCTCCCGACGATCGAGCCCAGCGTCCTCGGCCTGCGCTGCATCTTCTTCTTGCCGAGCTTCTTGATCATCAAATGGCCGAGGCTCTCGGCGCGAGATGGACCAGTCAGAGGCTGAGTCTTGCTCTCGAACTAGGCAATATACGGACCCGCTGTCCCCAGGAGACCCCGAGACACCCTTTCCCGAAGTCCCAAGAGCTCCAGGAGGCCTCGAGCGAGCGAGAAAGGAGAGGAGGGATGACTGGGCCAACGGATTCGCGCTCTCACTGCCCTTCCCCGTGCAGTCCTGAGGCCGCCCCGTCGAACATCCCCGTGGCAGGCTCGTCAGCAGCTGCGAGGGGGCGTGGAAGTGCTCGGGGGCGCAGTGGATCAGCGAGACGGATCTGTGACCAGATGGGTGGCGAAAGAGACTCCTCTCCACGCGCCCCCCGCAGTCCGCGACGGTCATCACGTCGCTGACCAGGTCAATGTTCGCCTCGATCATCTCGAGAAGCTTCGCTGGAAGTATCGGCGGCACCTGGCCCTCGAGGATCAACAACTCGATGAACCCGAACCCCGCCGGAGAGCACGGGGCCCAGGCGCGGCCAACGGGCTCGGCAGACCCGACTATACCCGAGGCCCTCCGGCCCTGCACGGGCGCCCAGTCGATGTGCACGTGGTAGCCTCTCTGCTTGAAGGCCCCCCGCAGGTTCTCGATGTCTGGCGCCCCGACGAGTGCCTGCCCAGCAGCGGTGTCGGCGAGTCCGTGGTCCCTCATGTTCCTTAAATTCAGCTCGGGCACCGTCTCCCCACTGACCAAACCAACCCACTCCTCGACCGAGAAGGTCGCCCACGTGCCCGTCGAGCACCAGCCAACCGGGTCCGAGGCCAAATCAACGGCGCGAGGATCAGCCGTGACACTCTCGGCGCAGTCGGCCGCCATCTCGGGCTTCGTCAACTGCACGCTCTCCAGGAATGTAGGATCGCCCTCCGCGCTCATGAAGGCGTAGCCCGACCAGCTCGAAGAACCTTTCGTCGCAGCAGCCACCGATTCCTTCTTTTCTCCCACGAGCCGATCCGACTTGGACCTGCAGGGCTTCCCGCAGTCCTCGGCCCAGTGACCACGCTCGCCACAGTTAGCGCATCGAGTCTTCCTCTTCAGGTCGACGGGGGGGATGCGCTTGCATCCTGGGCGGGCGGCGCGGCGACGATCGAAAAACTCACGATCCACTCGACGGGAAGCATTCATCTTGCGCGCCTCAGTCCACGTACGACGCGTCTCTTTGCCGATCTTCTCTTCGAGGATAGCCGCCAGCGCAGGCATGAGGTCGGGCTCATCCAGATCCTGGTCGTCGAGAGCCCCTAAGAACACCTTCGCGTCGTCCTCGAGCAGCTCGAAGCTGTCGTCCACGCCCTCAAAGTACGTCGACACATCAACATCCGAGACCCACGGCGAGGGCGGCGGCGGCACCTCCTCGACCGTCTCCTGCTCTACGTAGGTTTTGCCGCCCGTCACCTTGGCACCTGGCAGTGCCCCTCGCTCTCGCACATCAAGCTTGGGCAAGGCCTGTCGAGCTGCAGGCGCACTCCGATCCCCCGCCGCAAGAGTTCGGAGGTTGATGAGGTTTTGCGGACTCAGGTTGGCCTCTTCCTCCAGGAACCTAGCTTTTACGTTATCCGGTAGAGACAGCCCGAACGATTCAGCCTGTGCCAGCTGGGCGTCACGCCTCAAGACGTAGTCAGTGATGCTCTCGTCTCGGCGGATGCCGTAGTCGAACAGCGCCAGGTTGTGAGCTTCACGTTCTTTATCTCCCAAACGTTCTCCGTTTAGCACCGCCAAGTGGTCTAGAAGAAGCTCGGCACCTGCTCTGACATCTAAGGTAGTTCGAATCAACTTGAATTTCAGCTGAATGTCTATACGGGCAGCGTCTCAAGTATCTTCCCTGCTTGCACCTCCTTCGCGTATCCCGTGCGATTTGACCACGCACGGACGTTGCTCTTGTAGACATCGAGGTGCTCATACCCCAGCCAGACGGGGGGCGCGCCGAAGTCCCGGTTCGGAGTCGTCCATGTCCCTGAGCTCCAATCACGGTCACCTCGGTCGCGCCACCCCTGCCATGCGTCCGTGACGTCGTTCTCGCCAGTCGCCGGCGCCCCAGCGCCAGCCGTCGCGGCTGGGTCCGCGGCTTGGCTCGCCCCTACAGTGGGAACCCACTGCCAAGAGCCTGCCGCGCGCCAGCCGTCTGGCGTCCATCCAGACCACCACTGGGCACTTGCCGTCCACGGGTCCTGGCCCACGTTGTCGGTCTGGGTGCTAGCAGCTTGTCCGGCGTGAGCTCCCTCGATTCTGGCCCTCGGGCTCCCCTGCTGCCCCTCACCAACAGCTCCGCTTACCATTGTCCTGCACTGTGCGGTACACGGCGGGAGGAGGGATCGAACGGGTGAGGGGGAGCCTTTCTGCTCAGCACATGGGAACGAGGTCTCTAAGCCAAAAGGGCTACGGAAAGGCACGCCGAGCCCTATCCCTAGGCTAAACCCGAAGCGACACGGAGGGGGGAAAGTCGAGAGGGGAGAGGCAGGGTCCACCAGGACCCAAGGCCCCCAGGTCCGGGTCCACGGAAACTTTCGGGGACAGCACCATACAAATAATTCTTCAGAAACTCTGCCGAGGAATACCGGCATTACGAGTCGGAACCAGCAGCACGCTAGTGAGGCCAGCTCCGCTACCAAATCGAACGTGCAAACGGTCAGCGGTTGTATATAGACCGTCTTCTACGATACCAATACCCCAACCATGACATAGCGTGGATACGAAACGGCGAGGAGGGACATGGGTCAGAAAATGTATGTGTACAACTATCTCACGCAACCGTATACGAGGGATCGCTTCAGCAAATCATATATTCGAATCGCTGTGAGACAAAACGGCGGCGGATCGCTCGTTTTGCTCGCCTTGGACCTCCGTTCAAAGTCCAAGGCGGCCTCAGATGCATTCGAGGCACCCCACAAGAGCCCCAAGAGCCTTCTCAAGAGGAGCCCGAGAGGCCCACATCATTGACCCCCTTTAGGTTTCAATCTTTCGGCAACCCTCACACTCCAACAGTGGCCTCCCGAACAGCTGGGGTACGGGGGATTCTGAACGTTTAAAGAGTTGGCGCGCCGTGGAGTCATCACAGCAGAAGTCGGGGAGCAACATATGCCGCGACCGTTTTCTGCTCCCCCTGCAGCTGCGCAGCAACGACATGGAGACCGCAGGGCTGGAGAGCAAGGACTGCTGGGTATTACTGACACACGACAGCGACGTATACCGCGCGACCTCCAATGTGCAAGGCCAAATGGCAGCTCCTTGCAGCCCCGTGTTGGCAACGGCGGTAAAGCACCAACAACAGCTCTGGGACGTGGTCAACAAAAAGGAGTTCGAGGAAAAGGTTCTCGACGCGCAGATACAGTGGGCACCACTTCTCGAGTCTACCCGTGGACCAAGGGAGCAAGGAGATGGAGGTCCGCGCCGTATTGTTTTCCATCCAGCGAGCGGCCTTCAAGCCGAGGGGGGGGGTAGTGACGAAGCTCGGTGAAGGCATGAGCAGGGACAAATGATGAGCGGCGAACATGAAACGACTCCTGTGATTTTCCAAATCAGGATACGCATGAACTGGGACTAGATGACTTATTCGGACGATGTGTTGGACATGGTCGGTACCTATATGAGTGGGGTTGCTGCTGACTTTTGTGCCGACTACCATGACATGCTCCTCATGCACATGAAGAATTAACTGGGTGGGAGAAAGTTGCGTGTGCACGGTTGGTGGGGGTGTTATGGCAGGGCCATAGATCCCTGGTCCTTGGAAGAATGCTATTTCAGATTGGTGGTGCGTCTTGCTGCAATGACAGGGTGGTCGTGCCCTGTCTTGTGAGAGTGGAAGTCCCCTGCTGATCTGAGAGGGAGCTGGGTGGTGTTTGAATTGAATTAAGGGCTGTCGCCCGATCCTTTTTCCAGTCGTCGAATGTGTTAAAAAATGGCATGCCCCGTGTGGGCATGCGTGGGCCGTGGGCTCCGCATGCGTTCCACCGCTGCGTGCGTCATCCGTGTGTGCTGGCACTGCGCGGGCCGGGGCCCTGTGACTGGATGCCGCTGGGGGCCCACTCGCAAGGCTTCGGGTGCGTGCGGTGGCGGTATACGTGCGCGGCCCTCGTATATAGTGTGAGCGTCGCGCCGTGTCTGTATGCACGAGGCCCCGAGCATGCGTCTGTACCGTGCGCCGCTGAACTGCTCGACGGGCAGCCCCCCCAGCACCCATTCTACGCTTTCTTCTTTTTCCACGAGGCTGGAGTCGTGCCGCTCCCCTCCTGTATCCCTTACCTTTCCGCGCCTCTGCTTCTTCTTCATCTTCTTCTTCGCTGAAGCCTTGCCTTCCCCCGCATCTGCTAGTGTCACATTTTCCACCAGTGCCAACGTGACAGATGCAAGCGTCTGCTTCCTCTACATAGAGGGGGAAAAGGCGTCTGAGCCATCCTGTAAACGAGAAATCAGCGAACCCTTTGATTTCTGCGATTCCTGGGATTTGTGGGATGCTAATCAACGACGAAGCCGTGTGGTTTCACTGGGATTCCTGGGACTCCTGGGGTTTCAGACCCTGGAGCAAAACCACCCTTGGGATCCCCAGGAGGTTCAAGGCTCAGAACCCCAGGGTTCCAAATGAAATGGCAGGATTCGCGACGCAGGTGGTGCCCTACGATGATTTCATTTGGATTCCTTGGTTCTGGGATGAAAATGTTTGAAACATTGTGATTCCATTGAGATTCCTGGGATTTCGTACGCTAGAGTGAAACCAACTTTGGGATCTCCAGGAAGTCCAGGGCTCAGGAGCCCAGGAATCCCCATGAAATCACCACGTTCGAGACGTCGGCGATGCGCAAAGCCCTACGATTCCACCTGGATTCCTGGGAATTCCTGGGATTGCATCCCCTGGACCAAAGCCAGCCGTGGGACCCCCAGGGGGTCCAGCGCCGAGAATCCCAAGAACCCCAATGAACTCACAAGGGTCGCGATGTCGGTGATGCGCAAACCCTGAGATTTCAATACGATTCGTAGGATTTCTGGGATGCAAGTCAATGAAGCCTTGTGAATCCACCAGGATTACTGGGATTTCATACCCTGGAGCGCAAACAAAACACGAGCCCTGTGATCACAAAAAATCAAAACTGCAAGTCCCAGGAACCCCAGGAATCCTAGTGAAATCCGGGGTTTCGTTGATTAGCATACCAGGATTCCTAGGAATCCCAATGAACGGTTTGGCATTCGCCGACGTATCGAACCCTGTGATGTCAGCGGGGTTCCTGGAATTATGAATCCTGTGCCTCCTGAGGCCCAAAGGTTGGTTTTGCTCCAGGGTGTGAAAACACAGGAATCCCAAGAATCCATATGAAATCGCAATGTCTTGTTGATTGGCATCCCAGAAATCCAAATGTAATCCACATGAAATCGCAGTGTTTGCGCATCACCTACGTCGCGAACCCTAAGAGTTCAAGTGGGTTCCTGGGATTCTGGGCCCTAGACCTCCTTGGGATCCCAAGGCCGGCTTTGCTCCAAAGTGGGAAACCCCAGGAACCCCAGGAATCGCAATGCAATCACAAGGTTTCGTTGATTTGTACCCGGGGACTCGAAGAAGCCCCAATGAAACAATAGGGTTTACGCGTCACCGACGCCTCGAACCTTGCGATGTCATTCGGGTTCCTAGGATTCTGGGTCCTGGACTTCCTGGGGATCCCAAGGTAAATCGTGTTTCAGGATGTGAAATCTCACGAACGCCAGGAATCCCAATGGACCCACAAGATTTCATTGATTTGCATCCCAAAACTCCCAGGCATCCCAATGAAATCATGATAAGTTTGCGCATCACCGACGTCGCGAAGCCTGCCATTCCATTTGGATCCCTGGCATTCTGAGCCCTGGACCTCCTGGGGATCCCAAGGTTGGTTGTGCTCCAAGGTATGAAGTCCCAGGAGTCCCAGGAACCCGCATGAAATAGCATGGTTTCGTCAACTTGCATCCCAGGAATCGTAGGAATCGCAATGCAATCATTGGGTTTGCGCCACCGACGTCTCGAACCTGGTGATTTCATAAGGATTCCTGGGCTTTTGAGCCCTGGGCTTCCTGGGGATCCCAGGGTTGGCTTTGTTCCAGGGTATGAGATCCCAAGAATCCCAATGCAATCATAAGGTTTCGTTGATTGGCATCCCGGGAATCCCAAGAAACCAAATGAAACCATAGGGTTTGCGCATCACCGGCGTCTCGATCTTTATGATTTTACTGGGATTGCTGGGGTTCTGAGCCCTGGACTCTGAGCCTTGAACCTCCTGGGGATCCCAAGGCTGCTTCTGCTCCAGGGTATGAAATCCCATGAACCCAAGGAATCCTCATGAACTCGCAGTGTTTCGTTGATTAGCATCCCACAAATCCCAGGAATCAAAATGGAATCGCAAGGTTTGCAGATTTCTCGTCTACAAGATGGCTCACACGCTTGTTCCCCCTCTATGTAGAGAGGAAGCAGACGCTTGCATTTGTCACGTTGGCGCTTGTGGAAAGTTGTGCCGCTACAGGATGCAGGGGACAACTTCAGCGAACAAGAAGAAGAGGCGCGGAGAGGGAAGGGATACGGGAGGGGAGCGGCACGAGTCCAGCCTCGTGGAAAGGAAGAAAGCGTAGAATGTGTACTGGGGGATCCTAAATATCTATATATATATATATATATGTGTTATTCCGCCGTTATGCTCCATGGGCCCGCGCTGGACGGACGCACGCACACACACAAACAAACACTTTCTGTGTCTGGCGGCCACTACTACAATCGCTGAGAAGTCGTGTGCCACGAGGCGCACCTGCTCGGTGCTCAGCCGCTGGAAGGATCTGCTGCGATGGGCTGGCAAGCAACACAACCTTGCCTAGGACAAGAGCAGCAGCGCCCCTTCGCTGGTTGAGTAGAACTCCACGGACCCACTGTCCACGCTAAGTTATTGTCGACTGGACAGGTTGGATTGTATTTTGAGCGAGTTGTTGTGTAAAAAATGATGTAAGCCCTAGGAAGGTATTTTGTATGATTTAGGGGAATGAATAATGGCATACGATGAAAACTCTGAGGTCCGCGCGGGTTGCTCGGATCGGCGCTGGAGCCCCCTGGCGGCGCCTCCGGCGCCGCCCCTGGCGCGCTCCGCGCGCCAAGGAGGGGGGTCCAGCGCCGATCCGAGAAATCCGCGCGGAACTCCGAATGTTTATGTTTACAATGGGGACTCGGCCACAAGAAACCTCCACAAGAAACCCAACCCTGAAATCCACGATTTGTTCCGTGAAAGTCCACATGTGTCGATCGAACATCGTCGAGATCTGATTGGGAGCCCATCGAAATCCAAGAAACCCGGGGCACCCTGGTGAAGTCCAACTGGCTTCTTGGCACGCGCCCCCACTGTGTGCCATGGTCTGTTCTCCTACGACCTGCGCTGTCCGAGGAGGGCGAGGCGGGGGAGGGGGAGGGCGGACGGCTGCAGCGAGGCGCGCGCTTGCCAGGAGGAGGAGGAGGAGAAGGAGGAGGAGGAGAAGGAGGAGGAGGAGGAGGAGGAGGAGGATGGAGGAGAGAGAGGAAGGAGGAGGAGGAGGAGGAGGAGGAGGAGAGGAGGAGGGAGGAGGAAGGAGGAGGGAGGAGGGAGGAGGAGGAGAGGAGGAGGAGAAGGATGAGGAGGAGGAGGAGGATGGAGGATGGAGGAGGAGGAGAGGAGGAGGAGGAGGAGGAGGAGGAGGAGGAGGAGCTTGGTGGCGGCGCCCGGGTCCTGGCCCTCGGGCCACTCCCAGTCTCTCCACGCCTGCGCCGGCGCCCGGCGACCGAGGGAGAAACACTGCAGCGCGGCGGGCAGCGGCGCCGTCGTCCGTCGCGAGGCGTCCGCCCAAACAGCCTGCCGCCTAGCCTTCTCCTCCCTCCCCGCCTCCCCCCCCCCCTTCTCCCCATCGCCTCCCAGATCCGTAGCAGCCATGCTCCCCCCTCCCTTCTCTTCTCCCTCTCTCCTTCTCCATGCCTGTCTCTCTCTCTCTCTCTCTCTGTCTGTCTCTCTGTCTCTCATCTACTGGGAACCGAGTATCGGGGATGGACAGACCCCCCTTTAGTAAAACGTGGTTTAGTGAAAACGACCTGAGGCCCAAACCTGGCGGGCGCAAGCCTGGATAATAACGACCACGGCGCCATCTCGAGAACCGAAAACGGACAATTCACTAATCGACGTGTCACTGTTGGGGGTTCTGTCCACCCCCGAGAATAACCAATACAAACAATTCAGGATTTAAGGCCAACCCATCACGAACTAGACGGAAATAGTACCGCATGTATCGCGCCGTGGGCAAAGTGCGTGCCACGTCATGCGCGCTGTCAAGTCCCTCCTGGGCGCCAGCTTTCCAGGTGTTCTGTTACTGGTCATACTTTTGCCGCCGCTGACCCTCCTCCTCCTCCTCCACCTTCTCCTCCTCCTCCTGCTCCTCATTCGTTGATTTTCCTCCTCGTGTTCCTCCGACTCCTCCTCCTCCTCCTCCTCTTCCTCTCCCTCCTCCTCCTCCTCCTCCTCCTCATTCGTTGATATTCCTCCTCGTGTTCCTCCGACTCCTCCTCCTCCTTCTCCTCCTTCTATTTATGTTCCTGCCTCTCCTGCCTCTGCGGGCGAGTCGCAACCGTGTATCGCAATTGGTTCCCTCAGGTGTTCACGCGGTGTCCGCGTTGCTCCCTGGCGTCCCGTGGCGGTGCCCAACGGGGTGTCTAATGTTCTCTCCTTCGCGGTTTCAGCCAAACGAAACACGAGCCAGCGCCGACATAGCGCTGAGTCTGAGGCCAAAGCCGAGTCAACCAGGCTCACGCGAGGGCGCAGGATAGCGCTACATCTGCAAGCTTACGATGCCGTCCAGATCTGCACACCGGGGAGACGCAGGCAGCATCGGAGACGTGACCACGCACATGGGCAAGCATCCCCAGCTCCGCGGCGAGCGAGGGGGGGGGAAGTGAGGAGGAGGAGGAGGCCTCCTCGGAAGGCGGCGGGACTTCTCAGAGGCGCTCCGGCCTTCTAGGAGAAGGCTTTTCTGTGCGAGGCGGGGACTTAGCCACATCCACCGCCAGGGAGCCGACGTCCTGGTGCCCCAGCGGGCGGTGGATATGCATGTATACATATTATATATATATATGTATATATATATATGTATATGTAGATGTGTGTATGTGTGTATATATATATATATATATATATATTTGGCTTTCGGCCCCCGGGGGTCCGAATGTGTCCAGATCCGCCGCCTGCCGCGGCTCCGAGAGCGGAGCCTCCAGGAGGTGGATCTGGACAGAAATGCCCGCCTCGGAGATGCTGCGTCTTCGGGGACGGCCTAGTTCGAGCATTCCTCGGAAGGCTGGGGGGGGGGGCGTCCAGGCATCCCGAGAGAAGGCTCCCTCCTTCTCGCGTCGTCCTCCTCCTCCTC
>CAUYUJ010017607.1:210000-230623 GCA_963575745.1 Prorocentrum cordatum | reverse complement strand
GGGGGGGGGGGGGGGGGGGGGGGGGGGGGGGGGGGAGTGGCAGAGGTCGGGCGACGCCAGCTGAGCACCTCTCCGATCCCGTCCAAGGATGGCCCAGTCCAGTCCTGCACCCCCCTGGGGAAGCCGTACAATTCTTGCAGGTCGTGTCGGTTGCTTTTCAGCCCGGGTCCGTTTCTGACGGTCCGCGGGCCCGATCACGGCTCCTGGAGGGCAGAAACTGCGAAAACTCGAAGGCGACGAAAACAAACAGTTCGACGATTGAGTCGTGGCATTGTCGGAGGCGAGGGGGCGAGATCGAAGTGGAACAGAGAGCCCCCGACCGGGAAATCGATTTCGTTTTCGGGTTTTTGTCGAGCGTGCGGGCAAGGCGAAACCTCGTGGGCGGGCGAGAAGAATGACCCCCCCTCCAGCTATAGGACGCGGCGAGGGCAGAAATCCGCCGCCCCCTGCCGTAGGGCGCGCGGGTGCCGGGGGTGTCCCGCCGTGGTGTTCCGATGGTGTCCCGTGGTGTCCCGACTGGTGTCCCGACTGGTGCCCCGATGATGTCCTGGTGGTGTTCCGATGGTGTCCCGCGGTGTCCCGCCGTGGTGTCCCGATGGTGTCCCATGGGATCCCGTGGTGTCCCATGGTGTCCCACGGTCTTCCGTGGTGTCCCGTGACGGTGTCCCGTGGGGTCCCGCGGTGTCCCATGGTCCATGGTGACCCGCGGTGTCCCGCCGTGGTGTCCCGAAAGGGTCCCACAATGTCCCGCGGTGTCCCGTGGTGTCCCGTGAAGTTCCGTGAGATCAACAGTGAGGTCGATTGTGAGGTCGATAGTGGGATCGGCTGTGAGATCGATAGTGAGATCGATTGTGAGATCGACAGTAAACTCGAAAGTTAGATCGATAGTGACATCGACAGTAAGATCGGTAGTGGGGGTAACGATGAGAGCAATAGTGAGAGGGATATTGAGACCGATAGTGAGATCGATAGTGAGATCGATAGTGGGACCGATAGTGAAATCGATAGTGAGATCGATCGTGAGATCGATAGTGAGATCGATAGTGAGAGTGAGATCGATAGTGAGGTCGATAGTGAGGAAAGCGAAGCGCAGGCCCCGAGCGGCCCCAGAGGGCGCAAGTCGCCCTGACAGGGCGCGGGCCCCGCGCGGCGCGCGGGGCGATCGAGCGGGAGAGCGCCCGCCGGGCGGCCGCGCCGCAGCGGAGCGCCCCGCGGTCAGATGCCGTCCTCCATCTTCGGCAGGGCTGCGCGGGCGGGGGTGCCGGATTCGAGGATGCCCTACAGCAGAAGCTCGACCACAAGAAACCTTCCACGAGAGACAGAACCCTGAGACCCCAGGATGTTAATTCATGTTTGGTGTGGGGACGTCACGCTTTCCATTGCAAAGCCATGGAAACCCAAGCAACCCAGGGTACCCTGGAAGCAAGCAGGGTGTTTCTTGGCATGGGCTTCCACTGTAGCTGAGCATTGTTTCACCGATCCCACTCCCCATTAGCGTGGCCTGGGCCCCACCGGCCGATCCGGCCCCGTGGATGGGGACGTAGGCGGTTCCCTTCGGGCTTCGAGGGGCCTGTCCCCAACTGGGGTGGTGGGATGGTGGGGCTGAGATGCCATGGCCCACTGGGGATGGGGACAGGTCAAGTGATACCGACAGATGGCGTGGTGACCACACCGCGTGACCACACCGCGTGGTGACTCAGTGCGGGTTGGGGCCGCCGCGCGGTTTTGGGACTCGGGTCGTTCCCCGAAGACGTCTGAGGTGACTGGGGCCTCCTGGGTCCCAACATCGTGCGGTGATGGACCGCGCCTTGAGATCTCCTGGGGGTCCGAAGACACCACGCGATCCGTCACTGCACGGCTTTGGGGCCCCTGAGCGGTGCGGGCCCGACCGGGGCGGCCAGAGGCACACGTCGGCGAATTTTCGCGCGGCCCTCCGCGGAGACAGCGCGATCGACACAGCCACCGTGCCACGTTGAGGAACGACCGATGGGGAGCAGAAGGGCCGAGCTGGCCGCTGCGAGCCCTGGCCACGAGGAGGACGAAGAAGAGGAGGAGGAGAAGGAGGAGGAGGAGGAGAAGGAGGAGAGGAGGAGGGGAGGACGGAGGAGAGGGGGAGAGGGGGGAGGGGGAGGGGGAGGAGGAGGAGGAGATGAGGAGGAGGAGGAGGAGGAGGAGTGAGGAGGAGGAGGAGGAGGAGGAGGAGGAGAGGAGGAGGAGGAGAAAGAGGAGGAGGAGGAGGAGGGGGTAGGAGGAGGAGGAGGAGGAGGAGGAGGGGAGGAGGAGGAGGGAGGAGAGGAGGAGGAGGAGGGGGAGGGGGAGGTGGAGGGGGAAGAGGAGGAGGAGGAGGAGGAAGCGGAGGAGGAGGAGGAGGCGGAGCAGGTTCCCCAGCCTTGGTCTGAGGAGCGGCCCCGAGCCCCGAAAGCAGGGCCTATCCTGCACACGGACTGGTCCTCGTCTCAGCGTGCGGGCTGTCCACACGCCGGGGGGCCAGCGTGCCTGGCCGTGCGGGGGTGCCGGTCGCCACGAGGGTTCCCGGCCGCGTGCGTGTCGAGCTCTCGCCCAGACGGGCCACGTCGTACGGAAGCCCTGGCAGACGAGTGGGCTCCTCGGGCGGGTCCCGCTTCCCTTCACTGAGCATTTTCTTAGGGTGATGGGCTCAGGGTGAAATCCATCTGGGCTTTGCACCTCGAAAAACCAATCCGTCTTGTGATTCACTTTTTTCAGATTCGAACCTCGAACATCCATCGAAACGGCATTTCAGATTTCACCCTTTGCCATCCACCCAAAGCAAATGCTCGGCTTCAACTCATCATTCCTCCAAATTCCCCCGTCGCTTCCCAGGCGAGGCTACTAAGCGGCGTAGGCGACTGCCGCCCGAGCCTGCGCTTTGTAGGTTAACGGCTGGTCAAACCAAGCGCACCGGAAAATTACATAAGCACATGACACCCCTGCGTCAGATTGCCCTGAACGACTTAGTGGGGGCCACCGAATTTGGTACCCAGGTTCTTTCACCGGGCGTGAGAAATGCAACACCCTTGTGTACAAGGTGCGTAGGGACTGGCCGCAACATCATCAACACCATCATCTTCACGTTATCATCCCCGCCCCCCCCCAAACAAATGGTTCCCCATTGTCGTCGTCCAGTGGGGGGAGGAAGAATGGGGAAAGTGGGGAAACATATGGGGGAAGGACCGACGAAAAACGGCACTTGAGTGGTCGGCGGTTGCCCGTCCTCGTACACAGCGACCAGATCATGACGATGCGCGGTACGGGTGCGAAATCGACGTCCAAATTGAAAGCATACTTGGTAACCCATAGCTGGTGGCTAATGACCAAGGTTGGAAAAAATGCAACGGTAAACCTTCGGGGAAATAGTTCGTTCCGACAGCCTTCAACAACATTACATTTTAAACTCGAAAACGGCTCGAACCCCCTTCAATGTCGGCCCCTCTATGACGAAGGAACCCGACGCATGTTCTGGAGGGGTGCGACCCAAAAACTCCATGCTGGCCGGCATTGGATGGGCGGCGCTTGCAAAACTTCGCACCCGTTGACATCCAATATCATCAAACCACATGCGCAAATACCGCACGTGGTTTGCCCGATGAGTTGCGCGCTGGCCTCTGGCACCGAGTGGACCCTTTTCAACGTTGGACGGTTACGACGTTTCGGAAATTCAGATCGTGCACGTCGTCCGACTGTGGACCGCTGGCGTCGTCCAACCTTGAACGCCCGCGCTGGGGTCGCTGCCGCGTCGACTCGACGCGAACATACCTTAATATGCGTGACGCATGTTTGAACTGAATTTTGTCGACGGTTGTGTGGTGCGGTTTGACAGTCGGTTGGGGCGCTCGTTTAAATTCTCCATCCAAGCATGGTGCTCCGCGCGGTCACAATCACCGCAAGTGGCGCGCGATGCCGACCCACACCCACGCAGGGCGTAGGGGCAGCGTGCTGGTCGGCATCGGGAGCAAGTTTCGCCCGTGCGCCACCGGATACATGGACGTGCGGAATCGTTCGTGCGTGTGCGAGCAAAGCACGCGCGTGCTCATGCACGCAACCACCCGCGTGCCCACGCGCACACATATAACAACGCACGCACGCACACACGTACACACGCACGCACGCATACATACACACAACAACCACAACAACAACAGCAGCAGCAAAAACAACAGCAACACTAACAGCAACAATAACAGCAACAACAACAACAACAAACACAACAGCGACAACACCACCACCAACAACAACAACCACAACAATAACAAACACAACCACAACAACAACCACAACAGCAGCAACAACAACAAACGCACACAATACACTCAGACACACAAACACACAGACACACAGACACACAGACACACTCACTCTCTCCCTCTCACACACACACTGTCTCTCGCACGCACGCGCACTCATGCACGCAACTGGGCAACATCAAGACTTCAATGCTTTACTTCCGCCGGCTTCCGCTGAACAAGCTTCCGCCGGCTTCCGCCGAGGAAAAGGCTGTGGCATCTTGGAGACCAGCACGGCACACCTGGGAGCAATCTTTCTCACCCTGCTGAAGGTCACGGGTGGTAGAACAGGTGCGAGGGGAGTCAGGATGAGGAAGGGGGCGCAAGGGAGAGAGGGATGAGGGCAAGGGAGAATAGGAGAGGGTAGGGAAGGAGCTCATACGTAAGGGCAAGGGAGTAGAATAGTGAGGGGGCACAGAGCTGAAAACGAGGAGTGGAGGGCGCGGAGGAGGGCAAGTGGAGGGGTGAAAAAGCCTGGCGATACCAAGGCGATTGGGGACAAGGGAGGGGGAGGAAGGGTCAAGGGGAGGGGAGCGGAATGGAAGGGCGGAGGCGACGCAGCGAATCGGACCTGAATGGAGGCTACCCGTCTTCACGCTGTCCCTGCTGGGCCCGTGCTCGAGCATCCATCTCGCGTGCTTGCCTGGCGCTGTATCTTCATCCGATTGCCTGCAGAGGAAGAAGAGGGGTGCAAGGAAAGCATCGAGCCGTGCAAGGGGTCCCGACCATCCCAGGTGCCACGAAGAAACAAGCAAACCACAGCATGGTGGTAGAAACGCCTGCCTGCGTGGAACCGTTGAGATGTCCGAGCCCCCCTGGAGAGAGCATGCGCGACATAATGCCCCTATAGCCCCCGACCTCTTCCACCTGGCCGCCGAAGTCGGCCAAACTCTCATGCTGCCCCCCCGGTTTTGCCTTTACCTCCTCCTGCGGCCTGCTCCTCCTGCCTGTCTGCCCGCGATCGGCCGTGGGAAAACGACCCCGGATGTCGCAACGCGCGCACGGAAAAGGCATGAACGAACAAGGAACAATAAGGGGGACGGAAGAAGGAAAGGAATCGGACCCTGTGGCAAACCGTGACAGCTTCCTGTCCCGGGAACGCCGCATACGGGCCCAACGCCGAAAGGAGTGGGGCCATGTCGGAACCAGGGGACTTCTGTATTCTTTTTCCTTGGCGCAGCGCCAGGGCCAAGTGCACCTCTTCCTCCGCCTCCTCCTCCTCCTGCTCCTCCTCCTCCTCCTCCTCCTCCTCCTCCTCCTCCTCCTCCTCCTCTCCTCCTCTCCCCATTCTCTCTCCTCTGCTCCTAAGGCTCTGGCCTGCGTCTAACCTGGAAGCGCCTGCTCACCTCGGGGGCGGGGGGGAAAGGGGAGCATGGGGGGTGCGACCAATGTGTCCGCTGCGAAACAAAGATTTGTCTGGTCGCCCTGGGGCCTGGAGACCGACCACCGACGCCGAACCGGCGAAACAGATACAGGTACGACGTGGAAAGATACGACGCATCCTCCCAGGGCCCACACGAACCTCGCAGGGCCCCCGACAAATCCACGCGAGGCCCCTGAGAGATCCACGCAGGGCCCCTGGGGGGCCCTTGCAAGATTCCCGAGAGAGACCCTTTCAGGACCCTTGAGGATCCTCGCAGGCCCCCCCCGGAGATCTTTGCAAGATCCTCCGGAGACCGTTCCAGGGCTTCTGAACTGAGAGATCCTTCGAGGACCCTCGAGAGATCATTCCAGGAGCCCTGGGGGTCCGCGCAGGATCCCTGGGAGACCCTTACAGGGTCCCCGAGGGGTCCTTGCGGAATTTCTGAGAGGCCCTTCCTCTCTCTCGCTCTCTCTCGCTCTCTCTCTCTCTCTCTCTCTGTCTCTCTCTCTCTCTGTCTCTCTCTCTCTCTCTCTCTCTCTCTCTCTCTCTTGGGGAAACCAAGAAGTACCGATTGGGGAAACCAAGAAGCACCGATACCGCTACTCCCCGGACTTCTCCTGGGGTGCGTTCTGGCCCGAATTCCGAGGCGAATCCAGCGGTGACGACGAGGGCCTTCCAGGAGGCCCAGACAAGGGGAACACGGGCGAAGGGTAGCGGTATCGGCACCTTTTCCTTCTCTGATCTCTCCTTCCCTTCCTCCCTCCCTCCCTCCCTGCCTCACCCAGCGGCCGCCTGGCGCAGGCCCCGCGCCGCTGGGCCGCGCCGTCGGCGTGCGCTCGCCGCGTGGCCGACGCTGGGCGCGCTCGCGCCACGCGCCGCCGGCCGGCGCCGCGCCGAGGAGGCGGCCCGCGGGGCCTCCGCTCCGCCGAGCGCACGCGGCAGAACCCCCGCAGAGAGAAGGCTCCGAGCCGTCTTCGCCCGTGCGCGGCGCCGCGCCCGCCCCTCGGAGGCGGCGGCGGCGGCGGCGCGGAGGCAGAGGCGGCGACGCGGCGGGCCGCGCGGCGCTTCGGCCCTCGGAGGCTCGTCCCGAGCGCGGGGGGCGGCCGCAGGCCGCTGCGGCGGGCCGCCCGCCGCTGACGTCACCAGAAGGGCAAAGAACGGCACAACCATAAACCGTTGACGGTCCGCGCGGAGTTCTTGGGTCCGCGCTGGACCCCCCCCATCCCTGGCGCGCGGAGCGCGCCAACGGGGGGCGCCGGAGGCGCCGCCAGGGGGGCCCAGCGCCGATCCAAGACATCCGCGCGGAGCGCCGAAAGTCTATGTTTACGCCGTCTTTCCTTCTTCGAGTCCAGAGGCCTTCTAGATGGGGTCGGAGAAGATGGGGTCGGAGGATCGCGCCGCATCGGCGCCGCATCGGCGATGCATCGGCGATGCATCGGCGATGCACCAGCGATGCATCTTCGACGTCGGCGGTGCATCGGCGACGTCGGCGTGAAGGAAGTCAGGCTCCGCATCGAGCCGCACCGCCGATGCATCGGTGATGCGGCGCGATCCTCCGACCCCCTATCTACCCTGGCCCCACCTGGGAGGCCTACAGCCGTCCTGCTGCCTTAAGGAACGCATAGTACGGAACGAAGGGGCTCTTCTGGCCAGGGCGGGCCTTGGCCACGAACAGGTCCCACGGCTCAGATCCAAGGAGCGGCCCGAGAACCCGAGCCCCTCCTCGGCCTGAAGCGGCCCTCCCTTCCGCGCCTTGACTGTGGGAGGACGGGCTCGAGGGAGGTGCCGAGCCGCGCTGGGGGCGGAGGGCCTCCTCGGGCCCCTCCCTGACCCGAGCCCCTCCTCGGCCTCAAGCGGCCCTCCCTTCCGCGCCTCGACTGTGGAGAGTCACGGCCCGACCCGCCGCCGCGGAGGACGGGCCTCGGAGGGAGGCGCCGAGCCGCGCCGGGGGCGGAGGGCCTCGCCGCGCTGCCTCGCCGCCGCGGCCCTGGGCGGCGAGGGCCTCCCCGCCGCCCTCGGCCCCGGCGCGCGGGCGCGCCTCCGCCACGGGGGCCCTCCCGTCGCACGGGCGTGGCAGGGCCTCCAGCCGCCGCGGCGCGGGCGACCTTCCGCCGCCCCGCCCAGGGGCACGCTCCTGGACCTCCTGGCAGGGATCGGCCTCAGCAGTGCCTGCTGATGTTGGCTTCTGTGTTCGTCGTCCCGCCTTCTCGTCTTCCATCCGCCTCTCTGCTGCACAGCGACGTCGAAACGGAAACGGCCCACGGAGTCGCCCAAACACCGTTTAGGTCGACCCCTGCTTCCTGGAGCCGCTGGTGCTGGCGGGAGGCGGTGGCAGTGGGGAGCGGCGGCAGGGGCCTGGGCCGTTTGGCGGCCAGGGCGCCGTCCCTCCTCACTCCCTGCTCGTGGTGCTCGTCTTCGGTGGGGACCTCTCCGCGCCCTTCTGATTCCCGCGGGGCGTTCTAGTCGGCGGACGCGCTCTCGGTGGTCCTCGCCCCTCGCTCCTCCTCCCTCCCTCCCACCCTCTTCCCTCCTCCTCCTTTTCATCCTCCCTCCTCCCTCCTTTCCTCCCTCTCGCCCCTTCCCTCCCTCCCCCTCTTCTCCCCCCCCTCTCTCCCTCTCTATCTGCCTCTTCCCCTCTCGTCACTCTCTTCTCTCTATCCCGTCCTGGTCGCCCCTTCTCCTCCCTCCCTCCCTTCCCTCCTCCCCCCCTCCTCCCTCGTTTCCGCGAGCGGCCCCGAGCGTAAGGGAGCTGGAGTCCGCAGCCACAACGGCTTGAGCCTCTCGGGGGGGGGGGAGGCGGAGGCCTGGCTCGTGCATGTTGGAGTCGTGCAGGCCCCCGTCGCCGCCGCCCTTGACGGGCACGCCCTCCTGGGGGGGATGGAGGGCGAGAGAGTGGCGAGGGAGGGGGAGGATGGCGGGAGGGTGGAGGTGGAGGAGGGCAGGGAGATGAGGACGCGATGATCAAGATGACGATGACGATGGCAATAACGATAGCGATAACGATGGTGATGATAACGATGATGGTGATGGTGATGATGACGATGACGAAAACGATGACGATGATGATGATGATGCTGATGATGATGACGATGACAATGATGATGACACCGCCGGCAAAAAGGATGATGATGCTAATGCTGATGCTGCTGCTGATGATGGTGATGATAATGCTGATGATGATGATGATGAAGCTGCTGATGATTGTGATGGTGACGATGGTGATGAAGGTGATGATGTTGATCATGGTAATGCTGATAATGGCTGGTGGTCGTGATGATGATCATGACGATGATGATGCTGAGTGATAAGATGTGTGCAGCTTGTGATGGTGATGATGACGATGTGATGCTGATAGTGATAATGGTGTTGATGATGGTGATGGTAATGTTGATCTTGATATGGTGACAGTGATAATGATAATGATGATGATGATGATGATGATGATAATGATGATATTGAGGATAATGGTGGAGATGCTGATATGATGGTGATGGTGGTGGTGGTGATGATGATGCTGATGGTGATTATGATGCTGATGATGCTTATGATGGTAATGGTGATGGTAATAATGATGGTGATACTGATTCTGATGATGCTGGTGATGATGATGTCGATGCTGATGTTGATAAGGATGATGGTGATGATGATGATGATGATGATGATAATGGTAATGGTGCTGGTGATGCTGATGCTGACGGTGACGATGGTGACGATGATGATGATAAGGATGATGATGATGATAATGATGATGGCGACGATGATGATGATGATGCTGCTGCTGATGATGATAATGGTGATGATGATGATGATGGTGATGATGATGATGATGATGATCATCATCATCATCATGTTGATGCTGATGCTGATGCTGATGCTGATGCTGATGCTGATGATGATGATGATGATGATGATGATGATGATGATGATGATGATGATGATGATGATGATGATGATGATGCAGATGACGATGTTGACGGCAACAACATTTACGATCGTGCAGCTTCGATTCGTGAAGGCTCCGCGCGGGCGCTTGCCCTTAGCATGGGCACCCTCCTAGGAGGGCGGTGCGACACCGCCTGAGGGTCCTCTCCTCGTTTTCGGCCTCTGGGGCTCCGTTTCTGGGGCCCGCTTCGGTCGGCTATGCCACGCGGAGTGGACAGTGAACCCGCACCAAGGGTCACTCCAGCGAAGAGTTACTCATACGTCTAGTCGATTCGGGCCCCTCGGGCGGTCAAAAATCTGCCTCGGGTGGGGGAAACAGCCAGGACGGACTCTCCGTGGGAGGGGTCCAGGGGCAGATTCTGGGCAGGTTTTTGGGGGGGAGAGGGCGGGCATGCATTCCTCGTGAAGGCGCTAAGCTTTGCCCTCGGCCCTCGAGGGTGACGGGGGAGGCTTGCGAGCGGTCTCGGAATGAAGTTCTACGCAAGGCCCAAATCCGAAGACCTCCGGGGAGCAGGATGCGGGGCGGGAGCAAAACACACTGCCTGGGGAGGCGAGGCGTTCCTCGTCGTCGCCGTCTTTGCCGTCGTCCTCCTCCTCCCCCTCCCCCACCGCCTCCCCTCTTTCCTTCTCCCGCGCGCCCTCCTCCTGAAGGGGGGTAGTACGTTTGAGGATGAGGGCCAGGAAACAGACAATCGGATTGGACGACAGGGGGAGGGGGAGAATTTTAGCGCCTCGGCTGCACGCAACCGTTTCTCCCTGCGATGGAGGCGCCAGGATCGACCACCTGTCGAGGATTGTGGCCAACGCCGGGGCCGAATCTAAAGGGGCCCAGGGACACGCAGATAAATGTATGCAAATCCGAGGATTCCCCATACACTCCCATACTTTCTAGGTTTTCGTCTTCCCCTCCAATTCCAATATTTTCCATAGTTTCCTGAGAGTCGACGATTAATTGTGTCTGTGTGCTTCTTTCACTCCTTGGAAACCAGCTGCGCAACAGATCGCCGAGACCCACTTTCTAAAAGACCGAACATACAAGGGCTTTTGCTCGCTTATGCCACACTTCTCCTGTGCTGCTTCAGTAGCTACTCACACATAGTATGGGAAGTCTGCATTGTTGCGTTTGACGTTCACATGGCGTTTTTTTGCAACAAACCCTAAGTCACGTCCTCCAAAATACAGCTGGGTCAGCTGACCTTTGCCGACTTCGGCGCGCCCTGAATTCGTGAATCAAACGCTTTGATCCAAGTGCTGCACTTCGCGTTCCGACGGCCCAGGTGGCGCCGTGGAGACCTCATGCAAAAATCTCATTCACAACTGCAGGTTGCAACATTCTTCACAATTGACCACCGTCGCCGTCGTTCAAGAAACCATCGCTGCACATCTCCGCATTGACCGGATCTGGAAGACCCAGAGGTCCGGTATATTTTCTCGTGTTGCGCTGCCCCGGGAGATCCCGCGCGCCCTCCCCAGTGCTGGCTTTGCGTTGACGGTCCTGGGCCGGCGAGGGCCCGCAGAGGTCGCAAGCGAGGAAAAAAACTGCCGCCTCGTTAAGACGTCAGATGTCTGGTTCTCAGGCCACACCTCGGGCCTCTGGCGACAAGTGGGGACAACTCGGGCGCCCTGGGGAGAAGCATCCCGAAGCGAGAAGACCGCCAGGGACCGACGAGAACGTCCGAAAACCAACGAGTGCACTCGTCGTCGTCGTCGTCGCGCTGCCGCCGTCGCCGTCGTCGCCGTCGTCGTCGGAGACGCGCCCCTCGAAGCGGCAGCGGCAAGGCGGCGCCCTCGGCGGCCCAAACAGCGGCGGGCGGCCCCGCGTCCCAGAGCTGCGGCAGCTCGCCGCGCAGGAAACCGACGACGAGGCCTGTGCCGAGTGTGCCCGGCACCAGGTAGAGCAGGGCCTCGCCGCGCGCGCGCAGGACGACGTCTTCGTCTCCTCCTCCTCCTCCTCCTCCTCCTCCTCCTCCTCCTCCTCCTCCTCTTCCTCCTCCTCCTCCTCCTCCTCCTCCTCCTCCTTCCTCCACCTATCCTTATTCCTTATTAGAATATACTCCTACTCCCCCCTCAGGCCGGACATTAGGGGCCGCATCCGGGGGGCCCCATCCTAACCTGTAAAAAACAATATAAAATCAACATTTTTCTTATTTTTTCCTCTCGACATGGACGTCCTGTCGTCCACGGCGATAATCCATTGCAAAAAATACCACAAAGAGCACACGCGCGCGTTCATGTCAGAATCCTACCGAACACAATGTGTTTGCAAGCATTTCAACATAAAAACATCAAAAACCCAATGCTTTTTCACAAAAATTGTACAAATTTCCCGCCCGGGCTCTCTTGCTGAAATCATAGGAAAACCATAGGAATCTTAAGAATTCTGTCAAATCCAGCGATTTCACGTCATCGCGCGGTGCACTCGCGATGCTCTGTCATGCACCCAGGCCGCGAATCCTGTGCAAAAAATACCACAAAGAGCACACTCGCGCGTTCATGTCAGAATCCTACCGAACACCGTGTGTTTGCAAGCATTTCAACATAAAAACATCAAAAACCCAATGCTTTTTCACAAAAATGCTTTGGGGTGTCCTGTCAGACCGTCGGGCTTCCTCCGGCCACCTCTGGCTTCCTGCGGTGTACCAGGCCATTCTCGACTCGTCTGGCAATGCGTGCGCGGCATTCAACACGCGCTCGCCAGTTCCCGTCGGCAACCGCCATCGCGGCCGCATCAGCTGTACCAAACCGGCTGGCCGGTGTGACTTCGGCCCCCAGTTGTGCCAGCTTTGCTTCTTATGTTGTGGGAGGGCGGGTGGGACTGGGCATGCCATGCTTGACTCGCTCGAGCTGGCTAGCTTGACCTCCTCTCCTACTCCTCCTCCCCCCCCACCTTCTCCTCCTCCTAGCTTCCTCTCCTCCTCCTCTCCTCCTCCTCCTCCTCCTCCTCCTGACTACTCCTTCTGCTGGCTCCTCCTCATCCTCCTGCCCCTCCTCTCCTCCTCCTCCTCCTTCCTCCTCCTCCTCCTCCTCCTCTCCGGCCTACGTCTCCCCTCCTTCTCTCCGCGAAGTTCACGCTCTGGTGGCTGCCGGAGGTCGGTTCTCTGGGTTCGCCAAAAAGTCGTCGGTGTTCAAGAAGCCGAGGTTCTTTGTGGTGTCCCGATCCCCTGATCCTTCCTCTCCTCTCCCGCTCCCTCATCCTCATCCTCCCTACTCCTCCTCCTCTTCCTCCTCCTCCTCTCCTCTTCTTCCTCTCCCCTTCCTCCTCCTCTCCTCATACTCCACCTCATTCATCCTCCTGCACACCGTCATCCTACTCCACCACCCCCACTCTCTCCTCGTTATCCTCTCCTCCTCCTCCTCTCCTCTGCTCCTCCTCCTCCTCCTCCTCCTCCTCTTCCTCCTCCTCCTCTTCTGCCTCCCACTCCACCTCCTTCTCGTCTTCCTTCTCCTCCTCCTCCTCCTCCTCCTCCTCCTCCTCGTCCTCCGCAATCGCACAATATGAAGACTACTCTCATCTCTCCCCTGATGACGTCCGGAAGATATTCGGCCACCCGCCGCGTATTGTTTTTTACACACAAGCTTCCTGGGAGTTGGGTTTCGCTGGTTTTTGCAAAATGTTGTTCCCGCTGAAGCGCTGGCCTCATGTTCGGGCTTCCGCTCATTCCGACTCGTGCTCCCGCTGCAGCCCTGGCCTCATTCCCGGGCTTCCGCTCGTTCCGAATCGTGCTCCCGCTGCGAAGCTGGCCTAATTTCTGCGCTTCCGTTCGTTCCGACTCGTGCTCCCGCTGCAGCGTTGGCGTCATTGTTTCCAGTGCCATGCCACGGCATGCAGTACAATGCTATGTGGTGTTCCGATGTGCGATGCCATGCCTTTAGCTGCAATGCTAGGACATGCAATGCTTGACTACGCAGTGCTACGCTATGCTATGCCATGCTACGCTTTGATATTCAACGCCATGTTATGCCATGTTCTGGTATGTGCTGCTGTGCGATGCTATCATTTGCGTTGCAACGCTTTGTGATGCAATTCTTCACTACGCAACGTCACGCCATGCTATGACATACTATGCTCTGCCGTGCTCTTCTACGCCATGCTACGCCGTGCTCTACGATGCATCGCGCACCCTCTCGGGATCATTACCCTGCTCGACATCCGACTGTGCGAATCGAGAGGAGATCTACGCCATAATAAGGGATGGGAGGGACGGGCAGGACGTCAGATATGACGCGGGTGCACCTAGCTTGTCCTCCTCCCCCTCCTCTGCCTCCCATTTCCCCTCCTTCTCCCCTCCCTCCGCGGCGTCGACGACGACGGCGATACATCCGCCTTGGATTTGGAATTTGGGAGGGTGCCCGGCACCGACCACAGCAAGGCCTTGCCCCACCGAGCTCGTCGGCGACAAGCAGATCCGTCTCCCAGGCCTCGCGGGCGAAGCCCCCCGGGTCGCGACCCCGCGGACACGGCAGCTTTCTTCGCGGACGCCCCGCGCGGAACGTGTCCGTGCGTCCGCGCATCCGCGGCATCGCGCCCCAGAATCCCAGACCGCGATAGGGACACCTTCGCCGCCCGCGGGGCGCGCGCCCGTTCGCGCCCCTCACGCCGCGGGCACGGCGCGCGCGCCCTCCTGCAGCGCGGCGGCCATGCGGCCGCAGGCCTCGAAGCCGTCGCGCCCGAGCTCGCCGCCGGGGCCGCCGCCGCTCGCGAGCGCGTCGTCGAAGAGCCGGGCGCAGGACTGCGGGGGCGGCCTCGGCGGCGGCAGCGGCACGGGCATCGGCTCCGGACGTCTGCTCTCGGAGGCGACCAGCGAGCCACCGTCACCGGCAGCCCCTCGGGGTGGGGCCGGCCCCTGGGCGGGGGCACGCCCGAGCGCCGTCCTGTGCTGGGTGACGCTCGGGCGCGCCACCGCCCAGGGCTCGGCCTCCCACCGACGGGCTCTCGGTGGCGGTGGTCCCTGCTTCTCCTCCGACAGTCGGGTCGGAACGGGCCGCGGGTCGGGCCGCCATCGGCATGGAGTCGGACGCTGATCGACTCGACCGCGCCAGGATGCAGAGCAGCGCCACGCAAACACCGGGCCGCAGCGGGCCGTTGGCATGTCGGATTCGAGTCGGGTCAGGCCGCCCAGAATCGGTAACGCTTTTTTCGTCAGCGGTGAGGCGGCGAAATCCGCACCAGCGTGAAGCTAGATAGGGGCACTAACTGGCGAATTGGCCGGCAAGCGGAGAGGGAAGGGGGACGGCCGAGGGGAAGGAGGGACGCTCAGACGCCGAGGCGTTCGACAAGACTCGGTAGCACATCGAACTGGTGCTGACAAAACCACAGAGCAGAGGCGCGCCTCGGCCACGAGTTCCCTTCCCCGGCCGATCGACCCGAAGAGCGGCCCGAAGACCGGAGCCCCTCCCGAGCCCGCCCGAAGCGGTCCTTCTGTCAGCGTCTCTGATGGACCAGAGGGCGGCCCCCAGCCCTGACCCGAGCATGTTCTGAGGGTGGGGGGCTCAGGGTGAAATCCATATGGGCTTTTTGTACCTCGAAAATCAATCCGCCTTGTGATTCACCTTTTGCAGATTCAGGCCTCGAACATCCATCGGAACGGCATTTCAGAATTCACCCCTTGCCCTCCACCCACAGAAACTCGGTAACCCTTTGGGAGAGGACCTAAGTTAGGAGGGCCAGGACCTTCAGATATAGGGGGACATGTTCTGCAGGTGTATCGAACCAAACTGCCCAGAATCATGATCCCTCATGCGAAGACGGGGACCTCAGCGAGGCTGCGTCTTCATCATGTTATTCGGGTTAAGGGCTCAGTCATCCTCATTGATACAGGCCTCGGAAAAAACGGCGAATACTCATGCCACATTCATCTGTCAACGCCTCCCCCTCCCCCCAATGTTCAAAGTTGGCGGTGAATCTGATGAGTTGAATCCCGACCGCAATCTCCCTCGCGCGTGCCAACTTTGAGTTTGCGGGGGGCGGGGGAATGGTCAATCATTGCTTCCCTCTACCGTGGGCCCGGCCTCGGCGTCATCCAGCCCGAGCAGTAGGCCAACCACTCGTGGCGCGAGACGGAGCCGCTGCCGTCGCGGTCCACGGACTCGAACGCGGCGCCGAGGCCAGCGAGGACCCGCCCCGCGAGGGGCTGCCCCCGCTCGAACTCCTCTTGCGAGCGGCGGCCGTGTCCATTCGAGGACGGACAGAACCCCCTGTAGCAAAACGTGGTTTAGTGAAACCGACCTCGGGCCCAAACCTGGCGGGCGCAAGCCTGGAAAATGACGGCCGCGGCGCCCTCTCGAGAACCGAACACGGACAATTCACTAATCGACGTGTCAGGGTGGGGCTTCTGTCCACCCCCGATCCATATCCACGCCCTCGCAGTCTGCACTCCGGGGCGCGATCCCGCGGATAAAGAAGGCCCGTACCATAAGGATGCGCGATAGGGATGCATTGGCCTTGGACGCCCACTCCGAAGCATCTCGAGCAGGTCGCGGCAAACGAAAGTGGCCCAGGATGGAGCGAGGAGGCAAGGATGCAAGGGTACCGTACCCTTGAGAAAGTTGCCCATCCTTGCTACGCGGGTTGGCTGTACGCGGTCGCGCGGACATGTACCGCGCTGGGCACCCCGCGACAAAAACGCCCCGCATCCGCGGGGTCGCGGCCTGGGGGGCTTCGCCCGCGAGGCCGTGGATCCGGATACGCGCCTTTCGCCCACGACGCCTGCTCGGACAACGTGCGGCTGCCGTCCTTCGAGGAAGCACACGGAGCAGAAACACAGGCCATCGGAGGTCGACGCGGATTTCTTCGATACGCGGTGGACTACTTCTTTCCCTTTTTATGTTTGGTGTTTAATAATTACTGTTGTTTTTGCTCGAGTTACTGTTAGTATTACGAATAGTCTTAATAGTGGTTTTATTAAGAATAATATTATATCGTAATACTGATGTTGTTACAGTTATCATTTTTCTTATCCTGAACATTAATACTGTGATTACTAGTATTAGTAGTGTCATCCGTACTACTATACTATCATAAGTACTCGTAGTAGTATCATTCGTACTTTTGTTAATTGCATGCTTAATGGTAATAGTATCACGAATAATCAGATCTGTATGAATATTCATAGTGCTGTAGTTTAGATTCGTATTAGCAATATTCCTACTACCATGTTTACAACTACTAAGATTCGTATTACTATTTCTACCCTTCCGTATTGCATGGGTACGTTGTTGAATGCTGCGCTGGAGAAACACCTTCTATCCGCGCTGTACTCCCCGGGTTGGCGCCTCTGGCGCCGGGCCCCAGAGCGCGAGAAGCGCGCCAGGGAGCCCGCGCGGACCTCCGAAAGTTCATGCTCGTGTCTGTAATGTTTCCTCCTGCGAGTCCTCGTCGAACATGTCGAAAATGTTCCGTATCTCGCCGTACGGCACGCCGTTCTTCACGCTCCAGGTGGCCGCCTCGTCCTCCGTCACGACCCCGTCCCTCTCCACGCAGTCGAGGTCCTGGAAGGTCGGCCCGGCCTCGCGCATGGCCGCCTCGGCGATGGAGTCCCCGCCGTCGCACTCGTAGCGGGAGAAGAACAGGTAGCTGCAGCCCCCGACCTCGGCCTGGCCCGCCGCGGTGCCGTCGCCCACGACGCTCTGCAGGCGGGCCCGGCCGCTGGGGCAGACCGCAGCGGGCACCTCCACGGACTCCCTGCACCTGAGCGACAAAAACAAGGCTACGGGATCTTAACATGCGTATCAGCTACCCCAGGCATGGCCCCCACTCTTGGCCCAGGAGCGGTGCATACGCCCTTCTGGCTCTGCTCGGAATGCTTATGCCCCGCTCCTGGGCCCAGGATGGGCCAGACCAGGGGCAGTGGATGTGTATAGATCTCGTCGCCCTGGAGAGTGAAGAGGTCTCGTGCGCGATGTCACAGCGACCTGACGCGGTGGCTTACGCATGCCGCCAGCGTGGCACACCGCGTTGCGAAGAGGGCGCTTACTACGCGCGACCCTACGCGGGAAGCTTATGCGCAGATGGCCGCGCAGTCGGCCCCCTCTTTCTCGGCTGCACGCACGGGTGACCCTGGGCAAGAGTGGCCATGAGTGCGCAGCTCTAGGGGGCCGCGAAAGGGGAAAATCCAAACGCACAGGCTACGTACTGCTGTCGCATCAACTTCCGCGATCGGCAGACCACAATGAGCCCGCACGAAAGGTCATTCTGGCGAAGGGCCGCTCTTGCGTACGCGTAGCAGATCTCTCGGCGTCGCCCACCTGAGGGCCGAAAGATTGTCGCCGCACCAGGCCGAGTTGTGCGACGCGCCGGCCTCGCCCGCGCCGCAGGAGCCGCCGCGCCGGAAGGCCGTCAGCTGCGCGGCCCGGCACGGGTCGGGGGGGCGGCCGCGCCGCAGGCCGCCCTTGGAGATTGCGGCGACACTGGCGGTGGGGATGCTCGGCAGCCTTCGGCTGCACGGAGGAGCGACCCCAAGTGACAAGCACCTCTGGTGCGCGGCTTCCGGGGTGCTCGCGGGGACCAGGCCCAGGCGCGCAGGCCGCTGCTGTCGCAACGCATTCCACGATCGGGGGGATTCCAGCGGGCCCGCACCAGAGGTCACTTCGGCAAGAGGTCGCTCCTACGCGCAGCCGACAGCCTCCGGAGCAGCGGCTGGGGCGCGGCGCCCGGCGCGGCCGCGGGGCTCAGCTCGGCGGCGAGGGCGCCATGGGGCTTCAATGATGGCGGGGCGCACAGCAGGAGTGCGAGTAGCAGCGGCGTGACTTGGGTCCTGATGCTGTGCATCATCCTTGAGCCACGAGGGGCGGATGGATGGGGGTCGTGGAGAAACAGGCCATGCAGGCATCCGACGCCTTGCGGTTTTTTATGTGTATGAACAGGAACAGGTATATAACGATGTATAATATGTGAGTGCGTATGTATGTATATGTATATATACGTGTATATGTGTATGTTGTCGTTTGCGTGTGTGCATATGTATGTGTAAATGCATATTACCTAGATGTATACATGTATATGTATAGGTGTATGTCGCTGTGCATGTATATGTGTATGTACGTGCTTATGTGCATGAGTATGTAGGAGGGTATTCATATGTATACGTATGCAACTGTACATAGGTATAAACAATACTGTCCATACATGTTCACATACGTACGCAAGGAACTCTGGGAAGTGCTGACCCTTTCCCCATGACCAACTTTACATCCCAGGTAGTTTTTTCTTCCAGGGTCTCAAAGCCTGGCAAGAGCCCCAGAGAGCAAAACCCGTCAAAAACTCATGCCGTAATTGTTCCGAGGTGTACGTGTAGAAGTCGTGGACAAACCGGCCACGGCGCCGTAGGCCCTCGGGTGGCCGGCGGCGAGGAGGCCCCCGACGGCGGCGTGCGCGACGGCACAACGTGGGGATTACGTATGTCGACCCCGATTTGTTCAGACAGTGCTTGCACTTAGAGCCTCTTTTCTAGATTCAGGCAAGTTTACTTGCATGGCGTTCGCCCCTCCCCCCCCCTCTTCAAACGAATACTAGCGTGCAAGTGCCTTTCGACTTGCGTGACTTCCGCACGTGCAAGTCGTTTGCGGCTTGCTTCAGGTTCAGGCCCCCCCCGTCCGTCCATGTAAGTAAACTCGCCGGAGTCTCGCACAAAAACAGGCTCTTAGGCCCGTCAATTGGCCCCGCGGCTCCCCGTCCGTCGGCGCAAAAAAACTCGTTTGTTGGCCTGGTGGCCCCGTTCCCGTCCGTCGCCTCTCTATTGTTTCCCATAGTGATGCTGTTTTGTTGTACTGGTGGCCCCGTTCCCATCCGTTGCCGCCCGATTTCTATCGGACAATAAACTCGTTTGTTGGCCTGGTGGCCGTTCCCGTCCGTCGGCGCCACCCCGTTGCGCCCCCCGTGCACCCCCCCGGTTCGTACCGCAAGCTGCGCGATTACTTTGCATTGCTTTGCATCGGTTTGCGTTGGCTTGCATTGCTCTGCATCGCACTACATTGCTTTGCATCGCTTTGCATTGCTCTGCATTGCGACTTATTGCTTCGCATTGTTCTATTTCGCTTGTTCTGATGATTTGCGTTGGTTTGCATGGCTCAGACTGCGCCACATGGATTGCACAGAATGCACCACATTGATTGCACTACCTAGATTGCGCCGCATAGATTGCAAGAGGTCGCTGTCTAGGGCCCACGCTGGCTAACATTCAGACTTCGTGGGGTTCCCGACTGGACAAACAATTTTAAGCCCAACTCGGGGATATACGATGGATGGGGCGTCCATTCTCGATACGGGTGCGTCCGAATACATAACCCGCCAAGGGTGCATCTGAGGGAAAAATTGGGTGATGAATAACAAACGTACCCCTAACCTTTGGGAGGGGACTTAAATTAGGAGGGCCAGAAACATTAGGGATAGAGGGTCTTCTTTATCTGCAGATGTATCAGACCAAACCGCCCAAACGTATTATCCCAAGTGCGAAGACGGGGACTTCAGTGAGGCCGCGTCTTCATCGTGTTATTCGGGTCAGGGGCTCGTTATCCTCGATCATGGGGGAGGGCGACAGGCTCAGGGAGGGAACGTTGAGTTGGCATCTGTGACGCGACCGACCGTGCCCCCCTTCTCGCCCTGCCCTCCGCCCGTCTCCCCTCCCCTGTCCCTCCCCCCTCGCACCCTTTTTCCATATTCCGACCGACCGTGCCCCCTCCCCTCTCCCAGTCCCGTGGCCCCCCCCGGCTTATTTCGACCGACCGTGCCCCCCTTCTCTTCCTGTCCTGCGCCCCTCCCTCCCCTCCCCTTTTTCCCCCCCTCCTCATTCCGACCGGCCGTGCCCCCTGCTCTCTCCCCGTCCGGACGTCCGGGCTCCCACCATCTGTGCTGGCATGCGTGTCGAACTGTCAAAGGCTGTCCCCGTCCCGTGGCCTTTTTGCCCTCCCCCCGCCGAGCCCCCCCCCCCAGGCTTATTCCGACTGACCGCGCCCGCGCCACTCTGTCCTCCGTGCCCCCCTCCCTCTCCTGGCTTATTCCGACGACCGTGCCCCCCCGTGC
>CAUYUJ010017607.1:162500-205000 GCA_963575745.1 Prorocentrum cordatum | reverse complement strand
GACGCCGATGCCACGCACGGCGAATAACTCACGACAACGTAACTCATGAGGTGAGACGGCCGCCAAGCATGAACATAGTTAAACAAATGCGCATGGGCTGGGATAAAGTCTCGCTAGAACAGACCTCAGATTACTCGAAACACCACGCGTAAGCCCTGCCAACGCAGCCATCAACATCTGCCCTAGATATTGCCTTATCCATAGCCGTGTCGGGCTGGTTGAGGAATGCAAGCAGTACAGTAGGAGCTCCATCACAAGAAACCTTCCACAAGAAACTCAACCCTGGAACCCCAGAACGTACATTGAGTTTTGCTGTGGGAGCGTCACGTACTCCATAGCAAAACCATCAAACCCAAGAAACCCAGGGCACTCTGGAGGCAAGCAGGGTGTTTGTTGGCGTGGGCTTACTGTATCCATAGCCGCGCCAGGCTCGGTAAGGAATGCAAGCGATAAAGAGAACGTGCCGACTGCAACGGCACTGCCACGGGCTGCGCCTGTCCTGTGGCGTGTCTGCCCACCAACAGCATCATGCGAGCCGAGGTAATGCTGACCAGGATAAGTCTTTAGAACCCCCCCCCACTGGGGGGTAACTAATTATTTCTGGTCCCCCCAATAGCGCGGCGGGCCAGAACTGAAGACTTACCGAGGTTTAGGGCTATGGATGGTCCGTCAAAAAAAAACCCTTTGAGACTAGGCACGTCAGACCTGGAGCAATCCACAGCGACGACACAAATCCCACCAGCCCTGTTGGCTGCGGTGGTCTAGCGATGTCTTTCTACCCTCTTCCAGAACCCTCTTGCCTTCGGGGAGTGGTACCCTCCCCCTCCTCTCCCTGAGGTTTGGTTTTTGGCGGGGGGCGGGATGTGTCCGGGGGTCCTTTTTCGCAAAGTATTTCTCGAAGAAGCGGCTCGATGTAGCCGAAGATGAGTAAACATGGCTTCCGACATACCTCCAAGAGGCCCGACGAGGGCCACAATACGGTTCTGCTCTGGGAGCCCCCTTCAGGACCCCCTCCCAGAGGCCAAAATCCTTCAAACATCCAAAGGGATACCAATGATGTGATGTTCGCCTTCTCGCCTTCTGGCTTCGGGATCAGAGGGGGGTGGGGGCTCCCCGTCCCAGTCCTTTCCTGGTTGGTGCTCCACTAGCCTCAGAGGTCTAAGGCCACGGGCACCGGCTAAACAAGAGGAGGGGGGGAGGGCGTGGGGCGGCGATAAAGAGGGAGGCAGGGCTGCTTGGAGAGAGGGAGAGAGGGAGAGGGAGAGAGAGCGAGAGAAGACGAGAACACGAGAACACGAGAGAGAGAGGGAGAGAGAGAGAGAGAGAGAGAGAGAGAGCGAGAATTCGCCGGCCCAACGGGCCAGGGCGTGCTAAGATCTCCGGTAACTGGTTAACAGTATTAACAGTATTTCTAGTTCGCGCGCGCGGGGCGGCCCCTGGGGGTCCCCCGGCGAAAAGTACCCCGACCAACGCCCGGTCGCCGCCCGACCGCCGCCCGACCAAGTCTACTCAGAGATGGTTTTCCTTCTGGGTGCGGCCTCTCAGGCTCCCCAGAGCGCGCTCAGAGTGCCCCAAGAGGCCCCCAAGACTGCCCAAGAGGCCCCCGAGACGCCCAAAGAGCGCTCGAAGACGCCGAAGATGACCCCAAGACGGCCCAAAAGGCCCCCAAGACAGCCCAAGAGGCCTCCAAGACGCCCCAAGAGCCTTCCAAGAGGCCTCCGAAGAGAGCCCCAAGAGGCCAAAATCGTTGATTTTCATTGGTTTTTTCGATGTTTTTTGTGTTCTGGCTTTTTCGGCTTCCGGACGCTCCAAGACGGCCCAAGAGGCCCCCAAGACCGCTCCAAGACGGCCCACGAAGCTCCCAAGACGGCGCCGAAACGACCCAAGAGAGCCCTCAAGACGGCCCAAGTGCCGCCCAAGACGGACCAAGAGGCCCCAAGACGGGCCCAAGAGGGACTCAGGAGGGATACCGAGAACTCAAAAATGGAGCCCTCCGTCCCAGAAGGCGCCCAGGAGGTCCCAAAGAGGCCCCAAGAGGCCTCCAAGAGGCCCCAAGATGTCGCCAAGAGGCCCCAGGAGACTCCCAGGAGGCCCAAAAGAAGCCCCAGAAGGCTTCAAACATGTCTCCCAGGCGCCCCCGAACGGCCTCTCAACAGACCCCAAGAGGCCCCCCAAAGAAGCATCTTGACGACGACTCTATTTCGCCCCATCGAGAGACGACCCCCAGGGAACTGCTTCACCATCAAAACTCCCCACGCAACGCGTCCGAACGACACCCGCCCCCAAGAGCGCAACATGGGCAACGAACACACAGACAAAAACCAGCGATGCCATATCACGGGCCGGCGGAATGAGCGAAGCGATTCAATAAAAAAACAAAAAGAGCTCAAAGAGTTGACAAGTGTACGCGCCTGCTTGTGCCATTCCACCCTTCCGCGGGGCCGTGGCAAAGCACAGTCGTCGCTAATATGCATGGGTTTAGCGTTTGCGCTTGCCGCCCCATGTTCTCCCAGAACGGAAGAGGAAGGAGGGAGGACGGGAGCATCCTGCTGCCGTGTCATGTTTCTCCCGCTCCCCTCCTCCTTCTTCTTCTTCTTCTTCCTCCTTCTCCTCCTCTTCCTCCTCCTTCTCCTCGTGGCCCTCCCCTCATCTCCTACAACCTCGCTCATCTTCCCCTCCCTCTTCCATCCCCGCACACCCCCCACGGCCCCCCACTCCCTCCATCACTTCACGTCCTCACGCGCTTTTCTCCCTCCTCCGCTTGGGGGGTCGCCCGTGAACCGTTAGAAGCACTCGGGACCCTTCGGCAACCTCCTCCCTCCGCTCCCCTCCGCTCGGGGGGGGGCGCTCACCGGCTGGCCGAGCTTCATCACCACCAGGGCCACGATGGTGCAACACAGGCCCAGGAAATAGCCGACCACCCCCGGCAAGAAGTAGCCCTGAAAGATGCTGCGCCTGCGTGCTGGCAAGCACCGGGGGGGGAAGTCCCCTTGCTCCCTGGCCCTCATGTGCTGTTGCGTCGTCGACGTCTTCCCGCTTCGCCGCGCGTCTGCGTCCTCCCGCCTGCCCATTCCTTCTCCGCCTCCTCCCATCCTCCTCTTCACCCCGCTCTCCCCTCTCCTTGCTCCGCCAATACGGGACACCGTTCACGTGGATACTGCCCCACAGGGAGCTGTACTCACGGCTTCAGTGGGCGCGATCGCATGCTAGCCCACGGCAATTGCGGCACACCCTTCACATGGATTGTGCCCCGCAGGGAACTCCCGCAACCATTGCGGCATACCCGTCACACGGATCGTATGCCCGGCAAGGAGTTCAACCTTCGGCCCTAGTGGGCGCGACTACACACGGATCCACATGCGGCTTCGAATAGTACGATCGCATGGGGGTGAGCGACAATTCTGGCACCCCTCTCACACTAATCGTGCCTCACAGTCAGCTCCACCTGCGACCCTAGTGGGCACAATTGCCGTCGGGCCGACGCATTTTCGGCATACTCCCCAAGCGGGTCGTTCCTCAACTAGGAGCTCCACCTACAGTCCCAGTGGTAGCATCCTCACGCGGGGCAGCTCGTGCACTTCGGCACACCCCTCACGCGGATCGCGCGGAGGTCCACCTGTGGCCCCAGTGGAAGCCCTCGCGAGCGGTCCACAGCCAACTTTACCCAGCCGCTCATACGGATCGTGCCCCATAGGCGACGGAATCTATACACATCCACTGCTCCCTGGCCAGGCCCATCCTAAACCCAGCAGCGGTGTATACGCCACGCCCTCCTGGCTTGGCCAGGAGGGCTATACACAGCTCCTGGGCCCAAAAAGGGCCTGGCCAGGGGGCAGTTGACATGTCTAGACCTCGTCGCCTGACATATGCAGGTAAATAAGCGCGCCTCTGCGAGCCTGGCCCGTAGCCCTCAATCCACACAGCCCCGACCTCCATCCCTCCTCCAGAGCGCAGTATACCACGGAGAGGGCCGCGCACTGCGCGACACGCAGCTGCACGGGGTTGGGCCCTTCGCCACTCCGGTTCTGCGTGAAGCGACCTCCTCCTCCTCCTTCTCCTCCTCCGCCTCCTCCGCCTCCTCCGCCTCCTCACCCTTCTTCTCCTTCTCTTCCTCCTCCTCCTCCTCCTCCTCCTCCTCCTCCTCCTCCTCCTCCTCTACTATCCTCCTCCTCCTCCTCCTCCTCCTCCTCCTCCTCCTCCTCCTTATCCTCCTCCTCCTCCTCCCTCCTCCTCCTCCTCCTCCTCCTCCTCCTCCTCCTCCTCCTCCTCCTCCTCCTCCTCCTCCTCCTACTCTCCTCCTCCTCCTCCTCCTCCTCCTCCTCCTCCTCCTCCTCCTCCTCCTCCTCCTCCTCCTCCTCCTCCTCCTCCTCCTCCCTCCTCCTCCTCCTCCTCCTCCTCCTCCTCCTCCTCCTCCGTCCACTGGGAGGGCCGGTGCATCGGCAAGGGATAGGCGGGCGCACTTCTGGGCACACAGGCCCTCTGGAAAGGCCGCTGGATGTGAGAGTGCGCCACATTTGAAAAGGATGGAGGACCACGGAGGGAGGAGGAAGGGGCAGGACCAAACTTCGTGCTTTGCGCTGCGCGAAACGCGAATAGCTTCGCGCTCTTGCGCCGCCCCCCCAGGGGAGAAGAGAAGGATGAAGAATCGGAGCCGAACCGCGAAGCGCGAAGCGCGAATAACTTCGCGCCCTCGAGGGCGCTCTTGCCCCCCCTAACTCCCCCCTCTGCGCGTCGCTGAAAAGAGGCGCGTCTTTGGGCCCACCTCCGCGCACCGCGCCCGCACGGAGCGCGAGGTGAGGTGCCCTTGCAGAGGAGGAGGAGGAGGAGGAGGAGGAGGAGGAGGAGGAGGGGGAGGAGGAGGAGGAGGACCAGTGCGAACCCATGACGCATCAACGTTGTTGCATTGCACCCGCCCTGCAATGGAGTTCTTTATAAAGGAAAGAAGTTGCGGGAGTGAGCAATGAAGGGGGGGAGGAGGAGGGGACGAGGAGGAGGATGAGGTAGATGAGTAGGAGAACAAGGAGAAGGATAAGGAGGAGGAAGAGGAGGAGGAGTAGGAGGAGGAGGAAGAGGGATAGGGGGAGAAGGAGGAAGAACTGAAGTGGAAGGAAGGGGATGAGGAATAAGAGGAATACTAATACTAATCATGCGAATGATAAGAATAATAATTAAGTAAAAGAAAAGCTACGAAGGCGGAGGAGGAGCAGGAATAGGAAGAGGAGGGGGAGGCGGAGGAGGAGGAGGAGGCGGAGGATGATGTTGAGGAGGAAGAGGAGGAGGAGGAGGAGGAGGAGGAGGAGGAGGAGGAGGAGGAGGAGGAGCTTTTTTTTTACTCGACGAGGGAGCCCAAATGCCTCTGGAAACGGGTGTAATACACTGATTCGGCGAGCTGTCGCAGGCACGCTCCGTGCCCGTACTTTGGTCCAGCACGCAGGCCTGGGGCGAGCGCCCCCCGCGCATCAACGCGAGGAGCAGGCAAAGGCAGGCCGCGGGTCGCAGTATCTCCCGAGAGGGCACCGACGGTGGTGCATCAGCCTAGCTATCTCCGATGCATGGTGTCTGGATCTATTCGCCCAAGAATAGTTCACGACGAGAACTTGAAAAGAAACAATGTCTCCCCGCTAACCGAAGAGGTATGCCGCGGCCTCTTCATCAGCCTCATGACATTGCTCGTGCGGTGCCGTGCCGTCCGCAGGCTGGGGAGATGTGGAGGCATCGGGCACCGTGATGGCTGTCACGGAGTCTGCGCTTGAAGTTTCCCTCTTCAAGGAGGAAGAGGTGGGTCGGGGAGCCTGCTGCGCCGTGCCAGGCACGGTCTCACCTCTAACAAAGATGATGGGGCGGCGGCTCACGGTCGTCAGCCCTGCTGCAGCACGTCCAACCACGTCGCCACCTCGTCCTCCAGCCAGCCCGCGGGCATGACGCCCGTGAATCTCGTCGCGACGCCCTCCGCCTTGAAGGCGTGCGTCACCGTGCCCCTCATGGGCCACGTAGGGCCCGCGATGAGGAGCTTGGCCTTGCTCTCGTCGTGGGGCTGCTCGATCTTGATGGCCTGCACGTCCAACTCCACCTGCTCGCGGGTGATGGTCGGCTCGCCCGTCGTCGGTTCGATCTTGTCGAGGTAGTCGTTGAGCTGCTGGCGGCTCACGCCGCCCACGTCGCATGTGGCCAGCTTCTCGAGAAGGGTGACCGCCAGGGAGGCGGTCGGGCTGCCAACCGCTCGAAGCTGGTCTGGTCCTGCCTCGCGCGCGGTCTGCACCTGCTTCCTGTAGTCCTCCAGCGTCTGCTGCAGCGCCGTGATGACCGGGTGTCCCTTCGGCATCGTGAACGTGTCGACCACCGTCGCCATCGTCAGGCGCTGCCGCTGCGCTGTCTGGAGGGATAGCTTGGCTATCGCGGCCAAGCACTGCTGGATGTTCGCGTCCTTGCTCGTCCACTTCTTCTCCGTGTGGCCGCCTCGGCGATGACGGCGGCCTCCTCGATGTCGTCCTTTGCCTCCAGCCTTGCCGTCGAGGATCTTCTGCAGCTCCCCCTTGGCGTCGTCCATGGCTGTGTCCCTGTCCTTGTCGCCCTTCCTTCCCTTCTTCGGGTCGGGAGGCTTGGAGTCGCCGCCAAAATTCCCAGACGCCTGGGAGGATGCCGCTGGGGCGGCCGTCCGCCACGCTGCTCTCGGCCGAGGGGGGCCTGGCTCCTGGAAGCTGCCCGTCGCCGCTGCCGCCGCGCCGCCCGACATCTTGTGCAGGTGGTGCTCGACGTTCAGCAGGCGGTGCTTGGCGAGGTCGCAGTAGCGGTGTGCTCGCGGCTGTTACCCGCGAAGGTGCCGAGGTGGGTGGCCAAGAAGAAGAGGTCGGCGGAGGTCGAGCTGCCACTCGTCGTCGCACTGGTCCCTCTCGCGCCCGTCTCCGAGCCTGGCGTCGTGCAGCAAGTTGACGAAACGCTGCGCGCAGGTCTGCACGAAGGTCGGGAGTGTCGTCCAGGTCGTCGAAGGTCGGCGGTGGCGCGCCTGGCCTGCGGGCGCCGGCTGGGGCGCGGACCCTGTGCGCTGGCTGAGGCTGAGTGACTGTGAGCCGAAACCCTACGGATGTATGAGGAATGTGTGTGGCCAGGTGTGCCCGCAGCTCTGCTGGGTCGTCGTACTGTTCCTGGCACTCTGGTTGATCCGTATCTTCAGCCAACGGGCAGCGTGTCTCAGCAGACGGGGTCCAATCATAACAGTGGCGAGTGAGATTCTGAATGCACCTGCCTGCTCTCCACGCGCCACTGAGATGCCTCCGCGTGTGATCCACGCTGCCGAAGATCGTCTGGCAGCTAAAGCATTTATTGTCGAGCGTAATGACGGACAAGATCGGGGGGGTGCCGTGTCCAGGGAGCGTCGTGGCCCATATTTGGTGTTTGACGAGCTCCCTATTGGTGGCGAAACGTGCTCGGCAGCCCTCGATCCCGCAAACTAGCGGGGCCAGCTCGGCCTCGTCACTCTCCGTGTCCCCCACCTCCTCCCCCTCCTTCGGTAATTGTTCCAAGAGAAATTCAGGTGGGGCCCATTCGCGTGCCCATGCCGTCGTTCTCATCGCTCGAAAATCACCATATCTGAAAGCCTCGGTGACCTCAGGGTTCCCAAAGAAATTGGCCATCGTACGGGGTTGCCAGACTTCCAGGAGCTCCTCACCAATCGGGTGGGCCAGGGCCGCGTTCAGGTCCTGGGAAAACTGGAGGGCCCACGGGTGGATGTGTGGAGACGGGTTAAGCTCCCCATTCGGCAAGACAGTGGCATCTGCAACCTCGTTGCCCGCCTCTCTGGCTCGTCGCTCAAATCGGCAATCTCCAAAGAAAATACTAAGATAATGGCGGTGGTGTTCGGGGTTCCCTGCGATGGACTGCCACCATCTAAGACGACGGACCATAAGCTCGATTCCAGTCGGCGGGATTCGCCACTCTTCGAAAATCTGCTTGGTCGTCCAGGATGTGTGCGCGCCGTCCTCGTGCTCAACATGCGCGCGCCCGTGCAACATAGCTCGCATCTTCTTGGCTAGTGACGTGTCGATGTCCTTAAGCTCATTCGTGGTAAGCACGCACGCCTCCAGACCCGACCATGCTCTGCCCGCTACATTAGCTAGGAATGTGCTGCGCATGCTTCGCCAAGGACCCGCCGTGAACCAGTACTGCCGAAGATTGCTCCACCCGATAGACCCTGCTCTAATGCGTGCCCTGATCTCTCTTCTGTTACTGCCCTGAACGTGGATGAACCCGCCCAAGTGGATAAGGTTGGTCATGGCTTTTCCTGAGATCCGTGCCTCGGCTTCCTTCGTGTCCTTAGCCGTGGCCAGATGAACGAGGGTTTCCTGTTTGTCGACGTGTTGGGCGTACCCGCCCTCCTGAAGTCGCTTATCTAGGATGCGATTGTCCAAGTAATCTAGTTGCAACGCCTCCTGCACCGTGCCCGTGGGAACGATGATCACACGAATCAAGTCGTCGATAAATCCGCCGAACGAGGCATCAATATCTGTACCGCTGGGATCAGATGTGTCACCTACGTGATCTCCTGGTTCGTGCAAGGGGTCATGGCATAGCAAATCGTCGCCGATTATCGTGTTCAACTCTCGCTGCCACATACTAACAAGAGGGTAGAATGCATCCATGAATAGCTCAGGCTCGTTAGAGTCTCCCATTCTGCCCCCCGTCGTGGGATGTAAACTGACGTCACCATCACGTGCTTGATAATATAAAATGCCCGTGCTCCTGTGGTGCGTGAGTAACTCGTCATAGTATTCGTCAACTCCCCGTGACCTGTGTGCGTTGAACAAGCGCTCGTGCATGCCCGTGCCAAAGGCGTTGCGCATATCATACGACTTGACCAGATAATAATGATGACACCGTCGAAGTTTCCACATGATGAGTTTGATGATGGTCATGAGTCCCTCCCTCCGCCTATGGATGATGCCGCCGTATGCCCAGGGAGGGGGGTCAAACCGACTGCCGAAATCTACTAGCCCGACACGTAACAGTACTCGCCACCAATGACAGAAACAATGCAGTATACGCAAGCATTTTGTAATGTCAGTGACGTCGTTTCCCGTCGGGGTTTTGCCTGGCTTGCCGATGGCGATAGCATGACTGACCCGGGCGTGCTGGGGTAGAAGTGCTCGTGCTCGTATGTGTGCCAACAACTGTACGAACATGTCGTGACCCACCTGCGCGTGCTCTGAGTCAATGTTGATCGTCCTCCGGACGCGGGTCGTGGCCGCCAGTGCCTCGAAATCCAGAAGGTCGGGATCATGTCGTCTCCACGTGGAACCTATGCCTTCCTGGGAGTACCCTGGGCGGAACAGAAGGGCGGGAAATAGCAGCAACTTGGATATCTCGACAGGCCACGACCACGGAGGTGCATATCTACGATGGGTGCTGTGAAGGATCCTTTTCTTGACGAGCTCTAGGTCCTCTGCAGCCCTCTCGTGGTCCTCAATGGTCGGGAGGGCGAGTCGGGGTCCGTAGGCAGGGAGGTCCTCGAGGGGGGTATCCAGGAGCTTCTGAACGGCCTCAGAGGTCATGTATTTGCTCATGCGCGCGTTTGTCGTCGTCAGACCCCCCTCGACAGCTGGTAGGCTCATCGCCTTCCTGAAGTCCTCGGCGCTGGGGCGACTCGTCGGGAGGGCCAGATAGCATCTCTTCCGAGGTCCCATGTTGGTGCCCGCCCGAAGCCTGATGAGGTATCCCACCCGAGCCTGGTCACGAACCGCCCACGCCTCCCTGATCTCCTGTTCGAGCGACTCCCTCCTCCACCTCTCCTGCCATCGTCGATGCGATCGAAGCTGGCGATCGAGACGTCGGAGGAGACCGCCCGAGAGTTCGAACCCAAGGTCTCGCAGTTCGGCCCGCTGTCGAAGTAACCTCCTCCTCTCCTCCTTCGCCTCGGTGACCCACGCGGGCGTCGATCTCTCTGCCGAGAATGCTGTCGCAGCAGCCTGTCGGATGATCTGGGTGACCACCCCCGCGTGTCGAGTAGGTTCCCCGTCCATGGTGAGAGCTCGACACAAGGGGCGGTATGCTGTCCAGGCCTGGCAAATCTGACTCATGAGCTCCTCCCTCCGATACCCGTTCTGCAGTGCTGCTGCTAGCCCTCCCCAGTCCCATGCACATCCCTGCTGCTGCTGGTGCGGTGTTGGTGCTGGTACACGAAACTGGAGGTACATGGGTACGTGATCTATCATGTGCGGGAGAGCCTGCAGCCGACGCTGAGAATTCCAGAACATTCGCATACGTACCCCAATCTGCAGAAGGGCCCTCGGGCCTAAGAAGTAATCAATACGACTACGAGCTCCGTTAAGGCCATAGTAACTAGGTCCGAGATCATGATGTGTGTTCAGGAAGGTCAAGTGGCTCTCTTCAAACTGCCTGCGGACAAAAGTGGACATCTCATCCTCGTGGCCGGCCTGATGGGGTCCAACGGTGTGATCATCAATAAGCTCGGTGCCTTTCTTACCCATCTTAAGATTCAGATCGGCGAAAATGATTGGCAATACACGTGCTGGGACGCTGTCGGCCTGCTGTTTGATCCACGAGGTAAGTTGCTTGCATGTCGCCCGCCAGCAGGGGGCGCGGCGTGCTGATGAACATCGAGGCGGGTAGTATCCCACGATAAGACGAAATCTCTGGGGACCTCTCTCGATATCTACACAACCCGCTCGCCCCTGAAGGTGTGGTGGTGGGTATGTTATACGAATAATATGTCGGGGCTGGTATAACTTTGCCGAGACCGCAATAGAGACGCCCGCCGACGCATTCGTGTTTGACCCACGTCCCCACCCCCAGTGTATCCAGTGGAACTCGGGGGTACGCTCATAGTGGTGCTGCTGGTTGAGCTTCATAGGGATTTTTGTTCCAGGAACGAAGATCGCCGATGCTCTAGCAAATTCAAGTCCCAGGCTCTCCGTACGACCTGTACGCATCAACGTGTAAGCGTTGTACCCTACGAAGGAGGCGTGCACAAGCCATGATGATGGTGTTGGTGATGGTGATGTTCCACATGGCCCAGCCGTCCCCGTACCCGTGGTGCCCGTCGTCTCACTCGTCCTCGCCCTTGCCCTTCCTGTGCTGCAGCCTGGTCCGTCGCTGCTGCTGCTGCTGCCTCCTCCTCCCTCCATCCCGGCTGCCCGCTGCCAGCACGCCCCGCCCCTAGCGGAGCGCAGCGCCGCCGCCAGCAGCGCGCTGGGCCCCTGCTCCTCCCCCAAGCGGGCCTGGCGGCTCGCGGTCGGGGGAGGCCATCGGATGCGAAGGCCGCATGTGGCTGCGGGCCTGAGCAGTCCGTGGCCTTGGAGGAGGAGGAGGAGGAGGAGGAGGAGGAGGCGGGCCCCTGCCCCGTGAGTGCGCGCACGCACGCACGTCACGAGGGGAAGCAGAACATTTGTGGAAGTGCGCCGTACGAGCTTCGCAGGGACGCCTGGCAAGGATGGGGCCAACTGCTGCGGTCGGCAATTCCTGGCTGCTCGGCCGTCCTGGGTTCGATGCTGCACGGCGCCATCTCCCTCCCCGCCCCACCTCACCGGTCCCCTCCTTTCCTCTCCTCCCCCGTTCCTGCCGGCTGGAAGACCAGGACCGCGAGCTGCCGGAGCGATCTCTTGGGGTGGCTTTGCAATCATGGTGGCGCGGCAGTGACCCATCTCATAGTGGCGCGCCATGGCCCGTCAGGATTTTGACCAAATCTAAACTCGCACGCCAAAAGGCACCTCCCCGATCGAACGCCACGCAACCGCAACATTGAAGTTAAAGCGGCGGATACACCGAAGAAGACGGAGAGGAGGTGAATCGGGGGAAGAGGGAGAAAGGAGGGAGAAAGGAGAGGAGGGGAGGAGGACGGGGCGGGAATGTTGCCACCGCTTAGTGCTTTTGGTGGCCGCTCTTTGGCCCTTCCAGGCGCACGGTGGGGACCTCTGGGCGGTCTCAGAGGGCCTTCGGACTCTCGGCTGCCATCCTGGAGCCGCCCCTGGGTACGGCGGGGTCACGCCGAAATGACGCGAGCACTGGCATCCGACACCGTGTGGATCGTCACGTCCTGAACGATCGCGGCCTCCAGACAGCGCAGCTCTGTCAAAATCGGCCGATTCCAAGACACTGGCGGCGTTCCACGTTGACCGCCCGCGCTGGGGTCGCCGCCGCGGCGCGAACCTGTCGTAGGAGGCCGGCGGCCTGCGAGCGCCCATGGGCCCTCTCGGCGCCGTCGTGAGCCTCTTCTTGCTACGGCCGTGGGCCAATCTCAACTGCTGTGGGGCACTATTTGGCCATCGTACCGTCGTGGGGTCCTTGGAGGTGTCTCTTCGGTACATCGGCTCGGATGCCGTCTGGGTTGCACTTTAGCAACTTCGAGGTTTCCCAGAATTCTGCGCCCAAGTCTATGGAATCTTTGAGGCCGCAGTAGATGGGATCGAAACATGGCGCCGCATTGGCGACGTCGGGCTGGAGAAGGTCAGACTCCGCATCGTGCCACATCCGCGATGCGTCGGCGACCCTCCGAGACCATCTACTCCGGCCCCAATGGCCAGCATGGAGATACGAAAATCCAGGTGGTATCGCAGGTTCTTCTGTGTGCTCAGTCTCAGAAAGACCCAATGGGGAACTCCTTGGGGGGGCCCGAGGGACTTGCAGGAGATTTCCAGGTCGCCTGGGGCGCATCGTGACGCGCTCCCAAGCTCGTCCAGAGGCCCTTGGAAGCCGTCTTGGGGGTTGCATGTCGTGGCCGTGCGGGGCTTCTTCGATGTGGTCTCTGGGGCCACCTGTGACGTCTCGAGGCAGGGGCTGGCGGGAGGAACTGTCCTCCCCCAGGCGGGGCCGACCTGCGATCCGAGGTGTGAGCTTGATGGGCCAGCCCTGCTCGTCCACACCGCAGACGCACGCACGCGTGCAACCGAAGCATGGTCGCAAAAGCGAAAATCGAGACCACGACCCCCTTCGCCGAAGGCCCGGCGCCCCGTGGAGGTACCCAAAAGCGAAGGGCATCCACTCTAAGGTGACGAGCCCACCATCAGAACAGAAGGGCACCCCGCGAGAACCAGGGGGTTGTTTTCAACCAGCGTGCCAGCTGTGCACGCTCGACCAGACTCTGCAAGACCACCCAACGATAGCAACAATTCACGGTGCGAGTGCCACGTGCTCCCTCCAGGAGCCCCAGCGGGCGGGAGTGCAGGCACCGGCTGCGAGTCAGGAGTCCTGGAAGCTTTTGGAAAGCCCCAGACACATGTGGAACGGATTTGCTAGCATCTCGAAGCCTTCTGAAACTATCACGATGGCGCTTACATTCGTATATACATGTGGATGCTTTCACCGCTGCGGCAACTAACGTGCCTTGACATTCGCTTTACTCTTCGCCTTGACCTTGGCGACGCTGCTTGAGCCAACGCGTGGTACGCTTGATGCAACCTTGTGACTCGCGAGCGTCGTCACACTTCCGTCTGCGATGTCGGGAGATGCGTGCCCCATGGCAGCAAATCGAACTTCTTCGTCGTCGACGGGGGCGACCTTCAACACGTATAAGCGTCCAGACTCGTCACCGATACAGACGTGTGGGCCGCACACGTCTCCCTGGCCACCCACTCCATCTGGCGAGCCAAATCGAGCCGACGCTGGAAACAGACTTGCCGGTACGAGTATCGGCTCGACGCCGAGGCCGTGGGACGGCCTCCGTGCGCCAGCAGCTGCTCCTGTCATTCTCCAGAGGTGCAGCATGCCTTGCGATGTGGCGGCCAGCAGACGGTCGGCCGACAGCATTGAGCACCACGAGACGCTGCAGCCGAGCCGCGTCGACCACAACACCTCGAGGGCATCGCAGCCGCGCCGAACGAGGTGCACGCCGCCCGAACCGCCCGCGGTGCTCACGGCGATCATGTCGCTGGAGCAGAACGCCAGCCACAACACACTGCCGCCGAGGCTGTCCGTTGTCAAGTGGGTGTCGACGGCGCGGCCGCGCCAGCAGTGGACACGCTCGTCGTCGCCGCCGCTCGCGAGCAGCTCTCCGCAGGCGGAGGCGGCTAGAGCGAGGACAGAATTCGCACCCTGGTGCGCCAAGCGCACTGGCCTGTCCGAAACCTCTGTGTGCGTGGCAGGTGGGGTCGAATGGATCACCCAGACGCGCACGAACTCATCATCGCATCCGGCAACCACGCAGTCGGCCCGCATCAGGCAGATGTTCGCCCAGTGCTCGCACGGGAACGTGCGGAGAACAGTGCCATCCTGTGCGGCAAACTGGTGCAATACTCGGTACCTTGCGGCCACTCCTGAGGTTCCCTCGCCGCCACCGCCTGCAAGTGCGGTTACGGCCGGGTGCGTCGCCTCGGGCAACTGCGCCGACCAGAGAATGGTCTGACCCAACGAATCGAAGCAAGTGAGGGACCCAGAGTTCCCAGCGCACACAACAACACGTGCAGCTGCTGGCGACCCACGCTTCAACCAGATCGCTGCTGTGATTTCTCGGCCGCATCGCGGTGGGTCCCGCTGAGCCAACGCACGATAGACATCCCACACCCTCACAGAGCCATCGGAACTAGCCGTTGCACAAGTGGCCGCGCCTATAGGGCAGACCTGCATGACACCAGAACCGTGGCCGCGTAGAACGGCTGGAACTGCGTTCTTCACTAGCCGCGTGACGCAAGCCGTCCGGTCCTCAGAACAGCTCACGACCACCTCGTTGGTGATGCGCACCCAATGCACAGCATCCTGATGGCAACTGAACGTGAGAAACAAGACAACCCGCCACCGTGCCCCCTGACACGTTGAGGCGTGCTAGAATGCCAAGTGCTGGGTTTCTCTAATAAGGGGACCCCCCCTCCCCGCAGCACCTCGTCGCGCGCACCGCTCCTACTCCCGGGGGGTCCCTGGGCGGCCATGGCGCTTCCCTGGAGCTCTCCAAGGCTTCTATGACGGCCCAGGAGGCCCCAAGACGGTCCAAGAAGACCCCGAGTCGCCGAACGATCGCTCGAAGACGCCCAAGATGGCCTCAAGATGGCGCAAGAGGCGTGAGGGCCCCAAGACAGCCTAGAGCGCCCCAAGACGGCCCACGAGGCGCACAAGACGGCCCAGGAGGCGCCCAAGACGGCCCCAAAAGAGGCCCAAGAAAAGGAACACGAACCGAATATCCGAGCTTTCCGCCCCAAGGGGCCCCCAGGAGGCCCCAAGAGGCGCCCAAGAGGCGCCCAAGAGGCCCCCAAGAGGCCCCCAAGAGGCCCCAAGAGGCCCCCAAGAGGCCACCAAGAGGCCCAAAACGGCCCACAAGAGGCTTCAAAACTGGCTCCAAGAGGCCCCCGAGAGGCCTCCCACGAGATTCCGACGAACTTCCACTAGGCTTATAACCCACAACCAAAGCACGGTGGCGGGACTTGCCGTAGGCAGCTGGATTTTTGTTGCGGAACGCTTCCACACGCAAACAAGTCCATCGTTGCCTCCGCTGGCAATGTATCCTTCTGCGTCGGTGGCACCGCCCCAGTCTACGGAGTTGATCTGCTCGGTGTGTTTCGCGCTGTCGCAATCCAACAGCGACTTAGTGCTGGCGGTGCAAACGCGCAGCTTGTTCTGTGCCCCGAAGACGACGTCCCTGCCAGATGGAGAGAAGCAACCGGTAGCTACGCCATTCGCCGCTGCCGCCACCCACGTTGCAACTGGTTGCAATCCCGCGCCCTGCGTCCCAAACTCAAAGACGCTGCAACGCCCAGCCCCTGACAGTACAAACTGGGAGCCACTGGGATTCCATCGCACATCCTGCACAAACCCTGCTGCAGTGTAAGCCGCGATCTTGCTGCACGTGCTGGTGTCGTGGATCAGGACGTTACGGGATGCCACGCTGAGGACAAACTCGTCAGAAGCAGGATTGTACGCAACCTTGTCCACCTCATCAGCGTGGCCCCTAAGCACAGCTACCTCGTGCCCATCGCGGTCCATGACGTGCACCAGCTTGTCCGACGCGCCGATGGCAAGGAACTTCTCCGTCGGCGATACCGATACTGCCCAATAGTATGCTGCTGCGGAGCGAAATGTTTGGAGGCATACGACTTGTCCTTGCGACTTGTTTCGCCAGTGCACAACCTCTCGCCTCGGCTCTGCCTCCACGCTTGCCCTCTGCCGTGCTGCCGACGCGTCTCGCACATTCAGGGCCTGTTGCACGAAACAGTCTGGATGAATCGCAAGGATGCTGGCACTTGCAGCAACAACTTCATAATAGTCAGCCCACTCGACCCCTCTCCAGCGACGCTGCGCGGCAGCAAAATCAAATGCCAGTTCTCGTACCAAACCATGCTGGCACTTCAAGTTGCAGAACTCAATGCTGCCCAACACTTCCAAAGCGGCAAACTCATTACCAGCACCGCGAAGGTGGTCCGGCAATAGAGTCAGCACTTGGCGAAGCAGCACTGAGCGCCTGTTCTCAGCGGCACCGGTCGACGGAACCTTCAGGGAGTGGTATGCGGCGATGAGATAGTCCGCACATTCCTTGTGGCGGGCCTCCAAAGCACCCTGCGTTGGCAGCCAACGCCGCTGCACGGCATCCCGTGCCTGCATGTGCACGAACGCCACGCGGTGCAGCTCTGGCTCGCCTGGGACAGGCGTCTCCCGAACCAGGCCCGCAAGCTCTGGCAGCGCTGGCATGCGCGGCGAAAGCTCTGCAAGTTGCAGGCCGAAGAAACCACCACCAGAGCAATAGACCGCGCAAAGGGCGTTGGCGACATCGGAATTGGCCTTCTCCAGAGTGGCCAACATCTCATCGTAGACAGCCGCTACCTGGCCAGGAAAACGAACAACGTCGCCGATCTGCTGCGCTAGCATGCGCAAGTACAGCGGGGACGCACGATCCTCCTTTGTTAGTAACGCGGTCGCCTCGCTCGCGCTGACAGTACGGCCAACGAGGTGAGTAAGCAACAGCTGCTGCTCAACCTCACAAAAAGGCGAGAGCGTCAGCGCTGCGGGGCTAGCTGGTGTCAAGCCGAAACGTCGCTGTAACGCGTCTAACACCTCCTTCACTGACGTGTCGTCTCCGTTGCTACCCCCGGCGATCGTTGTGAGCAGAAGACTAGCGCTACAGTTCTGAGGAAGCCAACCAAGTGCACGTGCGCTAGATCCCTCCAACTCATTGAGGGCATCCAGGCAAAGCAGCACCCGCTTCTTCGCGGACGTAAGAGAATCCAAAAGGCTGGACAACAACCCGCTCAGACCGAGGATGTCGTCTGGTACACCGTCTGGTTCACCAAAACCGAACGTGCGCAAATCTTTGATGAGCGCATGGCACAAATCCGTAAGTAACCGGAACAGCACCGTGGAGCCTTCCGTCGCGCCAATGAACGCAGCGTGGACAACGTCGAAATCCCCGCCGACACGTACTCGGCGAACTAACTGCGCAACAAACGTCGATTTACCACAACCGCTGCCTGCAAGAACCGCCGTAACAACACCCGTCTCGCCAACTCTGGCGGGCCGGCTGAGCAGCGCCTCAAGTGCATCTGCCTGCTCAGAACGCTCTAATAGAAAACCGCTAGCTCTGTCCAAGACCAATCCGTCCACATCGCACATGTCGCAGCACCAATGGCTCGTCAGCACGGCCTTGCTTTCAATTCACATGGCTCGAATTGGCAACCCACTGCACGGAAACATGCCACACAGGCCTGAGGAACAAGAGCCTGATCCAAACATGGCAACGGAGAGAGGACAGATGGATGAGGTGACACTGAGGCTCAGTTTGACGTAAGATACTGCAGTCAAACACTGTTCCTGAGTCAGCGGTCTACCATGAAGGTACATGATGTTGGTGACCATGGCCCTCAAACGTGCACCACTGCACAAATCGGTCATGGTTCGTGCGCACACAGATCGGGGCCCTGAGACAAGAACTACAATCCTGCTCAAGCAACGCATGTATCGGCACAGTCGCCGATTGAAATGTTTCCCAGAGTGGAGCCAAACCAATGGGTTCCTGCCACCTCTCGATGTGCAATGTGCGTGGTGCAGCCTGTGAGTGGTGCAACGTAGGTGCATCCTCTCGCCCACCTGCTCGCCGCCAGATGCCGTGTAGCACTCCCGCAGCACATCCTCTGTCGCCTCGCTCGGCGAGCCTGCGCTGGAGGGCGTCCTCCGCACAGCGTGTGGCCCGCAGCGGGCACTGCCCGGTCCTCAGGGAGCGGAGAGCCCCCCGGCGGCGCAGAGCGGCCGAGGAGCACACGGCCCAAGGGCCGCACCACGGCACCGACCCGCTTCCGCTGCCGCCAGAGCGGGGCGGCGACCGGACTCGCCGCCTCGACCTTCCGCAAGCTTGCCTGCATCTCCTGCGCCGTCTTGCCGCTGTAGGCCCTCTCCGCCAACTCTAACCCTGATACCCGCCGCCGCGAAAAAACGCGACATCGCGACGGATCACGACCGAAGCCCTCGACTCCCTCTTTCTGCAGCATGTCTCGAGCCGTCTCGATCTGTGAACGTCTCATGGCCCAAGACTGAGCGAGAACGTCATGTGCGACAAAAATATTACGCCCAAATCTCATGGACGGCCGCCTCGAAGGCCTCAGCGGCGCTGGCGGCGCTAGCCGTCCCGTCCGCCGCTGGCACTCTGCCATCCCCGCCAGCAGCTGTCACCCGCAAGCCATGCTGTCCGGTCACATGCTGGCACGCGGTCGACTCGGCATGTCCCAGAGGCCGCCTGCAGCTGCAAGCACCCCCCAGAGCGGCACTCAGCGCCGCTGGCGCCTTTCGAGGAATCGGGTGCGCCGAAGAGGGGGACCCACGAAGAGTGCGGGTGTAGCGCACCATGAAGGGCGGGGGGGTGGGGCAGACACTGTGTTGACAGAAGACAGGGGCCATGAAGTCGGGGGGACGTCATGGCCTCGCCATGAAGTCTCCACGCCCCCAGTGACCTCACCCCCCCAGGGGCGCCCCCGAGAAAAGCACCGCCAGCGGCGCGACGCATACTGTCGGGAGTTTTGGGATGGCATTTCGCGCCGCCACTTCTGGCCCGCCTGGCCCCCGAGAGCCAGCGTCCCGAGCCGGTCCCTGCCTCCCGGCCCGCGAAACGGAGCGACACGCTATCCGCTCGCAAGGCATCACGTGTCGCCAGGGTCGCCGCTGCGACACGCTATCCACAAAATCCCGACCGTGAAGAAGGAGCCGCTGGCTACACATCACCAACCAGTGCGGCCATGGTCATGTGCTCTCCGGCCGCGGGCCCCGCGAGAGTCCCTGTGAGTCCAGCACCAGACCGGAGCTGCTTACCTAAGCTGGCCGTGGAAGACTTGTAAAAAATACCATGCGGGGCTCGCTGCAAGCTGCTGCAAGCCCAAACATCCGAAACTGTTCGAATCAAAAGCACGAGGCCAGCGCGATTACGGGTAAGACGACGGATAAGCACATCATGACACAATTTAATAATTCATGGGGGATAACACGTGTTAGCCTGGGGTGGGGTGGGGTGGGGGCAATGGTAATGGGGGACCGCGGCGCGCAGCCCCCGAGGCTTGCCGCCGTCGTCGTCGTTGTCGTCGTCGTCGTCGCCGTCCGAGCCAACAGTGCCTGTGCACACAACGCGGGCTCTGTACTCCACAATGTCTTTGTGCACCAGGACCGCTACAGAAATGGCATGTGTGTTTGCACCACGGCGACTGTATACACCATAACAACTGCGTGCACCACAGCGGCTTTGCACATCACACTGTTCGTGCACACCACGGCGCCCGCGTGCACCACAGCTGCTGCTTCAGCATCCCCTCTGCAACACAGTGCCTGCGTACACCGCAAAGCTCGCGTAGACCTGAAGGTACCGACGGAGCCGAACTCCAGAAAACCATCGAGGCCCGAACGTCACAAACTCAATATCTGAGCTGATTGTGACTGCTGTTTTTTCAAACCTTTAGGCCGCTCGGATATGTTGGGCCCACAACGCCTGTGTACCTCATAGCGAAGGCGCGCGTCATGGCAACTGCGCGCACCATGGCGTCCGTGAACACCACGGTTTGGGGGCGCGCGGAGCGGCGTCAGCCGAGGGGATGCACGCAGGAAATGCAGCAGGAGCAGCATCACATGCAGGAGGAGCATGCGGAGTAAAAGGAACTCCTCAGTGGGATCGGCAGCTCGGGGCCCGCGCTCGTTGTCCAAGAGCACTGCCAAGACGCACGCCATCATCTAAAAACAGCTCGGTGCAAGAATCCGCGCGCGAGACCGCCAACGGATCTGCGTGATGCACCACGCACAACCCGCGCACACCTGCATCACCATTCTGTGCCCACAGCGAATGTGAAACACGCCGCCTGTGTGCACCACAACGCTTGTGTGCACCACGATGCTTGTGTACACCACAATGCCTGCGTCCTGTATGCGCAAGGAGGACGACGACGAGGACGAACATGAAGAGGGAGGAGGAGGAGGAAAAAATAGGAAGAGGCGCGTGGGTACATGATAGCCCACAACGCACGCTTACATCATAGCGAACTTGCGCGCTACAGCGATTTTGTACATCACGGCGCCCATGTACACCAAAGGGCTTGTGATGTGTACACCACTATGTTTGCGTACACCCACTATGCCTGTGTACACCACAGCTGCTGCTGCAACGGCAGATGTGTGCGCCACAACGCCCGTGTACACCGCAGTGCCTGCGCACATCATAATGCACGCCCGCGTGCACCACGGCACTACTACTGCCCGCGTGCACCACAAGCCCTAGGCTGCGCGGGATCGCGCACTGGACCGGGCTGGGGCGTTACCGTTACGGGGGGCGGGGGGGGCAACTGGGGGATAACACGCGCTATCCCTTGGGTGGATAAGAAACATGGTCTTAAGATGATCAACAACTATACTTTCTGGAAGTGTGGGGCTGTCGCCTGCGCGCCCAAGGCTTTGTTCCAACAAACGAACTACGTTTTGCTGCAGCGTCATACTATGTCTCGACGTGCTGTTGACTGCTGCGCTGGACGTCCTCACTCTTATGAGCCCTAGCGTGCTCTCGCCGAAGCCCCCTTCACGCGTTTTCAATGCACGAGTGCTCCTCGTGAGAAGTCCTCGTAATGACGCAAGCACCGCCGCTTCAAACAAGAAGCCGTGACGAAGAAGTCCTGGTGACTCTTCAGGGGTGGCATGCCTGGCTGGCTCCAGGCTCGCCCGGGCTGGATATCCGACATTGGCCCTGTCGCAACTCCTACTGCTGGCCCAAACCATACCCAACCGCGCCGGATCTTTCATTACCAATCTGAGCTTCAATCCCGCGCCTCATCCTCAGCTTCCTTCGCTGCATGCGTGTATGTATGCGTACATGTGCAAGTCTGATTCCTACACGTACGCTTCTTACGTGCCCTCCCCACTTGGACGCCCCCCTCCCCCATACATAATCCCTGGGCCCCTCCGTGGACGGCCCTGTCGAGTTCTCCCTCGGTCTTCCGAGCCCTCCACCCCTGCAGGCCCCAGACCACGAGCCCAAGCAATCAGAGGAGGAGACCCAGAAGGCCCCACGAGCGCCCGAGACGGTCCAAGACCACCCAAAGAAGACCCTTCAGAGGCTACTGAAACACAAGAACGCTTGATCCATAAAATTTCTGCATGATCTGGTATATCCACTTCTTCGGTCTTCCGGGCGTCCGAGACCGCCCAGAGGCCGCCAACATCAACGCAAGACGGCTTGAAGAGAACCAGAATGAGCCCCAAGACCGCCTAACGGGGCTCCGAGACGGCCCGAAGAGAGGCCGCCCCCATGCGGATTTGGCCCCAAAACGCCACCCAGAACACTGCGAGAGCGATCTAACGGCTTCACGAGAGCTAAGCGCAGAGCCCCGAGAGACACCCAAGACTACCAACACAGTGACCCCAGGAAGCCCGCCAAACACTCTAATCAGTCGTTCCTAGAAAGCGAAATTCGCATGATTTCGGTATGGCCGCTTCTTCGGTCGACTGGGCGTGCGAGGCCGCCTCAGAGGCCTTCAATGTTGACCCAAGGCGGTCGCTTCTTCAGCCTTCCATGCGTCCGAGACCGCCCCAAACCGCGCCGGCGGAGGGGGCCCCGAACAGCCCCAAGACATCCGACCTCGGCACACCAGGACAATTACTTCAACCGCACATGAGAACCCCTGAGGGCAAGTTTGTGTGGGGACTGTCAATACTCTCCACAATTTCAGACGGCGCCCGAAATTTCAAATAATCCTCCCTCACGGCAGCCTGGCAAGGCCTCGGTGACGCGTGAAAGCAGGTCCCCAACGCCAGTGCCCGCTCACGCCGAGACGCCGCACAAATTTCACACGTACAGATTACAAGTGATGGGTGTTCGTGCACCCAGACGCACGCCGAAATACGTCGTATTGAAGCTCTGCCAGCTTATGGCGCCCTTCGTCATTATGATGGTGCCCAGCGCCGTGCAGGGACAAAAGGACCAATATGGAGGCAAAGCGAAGCGAGCTATCGAATGTTGTGTACATATGTTACAAAATATCGCCAGCGACAACCAGAACCGCCAACACCATCAACGTCACCCATCCTTGCCCGTAGCCTCGACACAAACCCCAGCCTCTGCCTGAAGGCCTTCCACAGGGCAGGACGGGGGGAAGACATGAGCAGGCGCGAGCATGCTGAACGAGCAACGGAAGGCCTGCTGAGCACGTCGTGGCGCCTGTAATACGAGATGAGCAAGCCTGGCAGCACGATGTCCCCGAACTGCGCAAGGGAGGAGGGACGACGACGACGATGACGCCCACGACCACAACAGCCACGGCCACCACGACGACCACGACGACCACAACTGCGACCACGACGGCCACGACCGCGGCCACGACGACGACCGCAACCGCGACGACCACCACAAGACCGCGAGGACGGCGGCGGCGCATGGATTCATGGATGGATGGACGGATGGAATGAGGAAAGAAACATACGCAATCGCTCAAGCCAAGTGTAGCTGGGTGTCTTTCTCATTTTGTACGGGTCATCAGTGAACAAGCGACGTGCAACTCTGGAGTGCCTCGTTCCAACATTGGCGTATGAATATTGAAGAAGCCCCGTGATGTTTTCACCGATGTGCCGCAACCGACTTTGGTGAACAAATTAGTGCTCGATCCATTTGGCATCCGTTCTCCGCTGGCCCCCGGCGAGTCCAACAACAAAACCGCTCAACTGCGACAGCCGTCACCAGCCGAACTGCATAGTGAGTTAAGACCCGAGACCAAACACCCCCTTCCGACGATTGAACTTGCTGTGGCTTTTCGGGATCCGTCGGCCGACTCGGAATTCGCGTATGGCTGTGGTAGAAAAGATCGATCAATCTCTCTTGGCGTCCGGCGCCAAGGCGGCACACCATATACCAAGGCCGAGCATCCAAACCTAGAACTCTGTGCGAACCCCATGCGGTCCATTCACGAACATACATGCGCACACGCAAGCACTTGTTCCTCGGTCGTAGCGTTTCACCAACAACTGGTTGTCTTCTAACGGGACGCGTTGGCATTTGGGTTGCTTGGGGGTCAACTTTTGCAGGGCCCCCCCCACGGGCGGGGGAACGCAACCGGGTACCAATTTCAAAACATTCTACAACGCCACCAACCCATGCCTGTGGCTTGCACCGGGAAATCATGATGCCACGTTTTCCCAACCATTATCTGGGTTTTCGTTTTGAGCAGACAGCGGCCCGCGTCTTTCCTCCTCCTCCTTCTCCTCCTCCTCCTCCTCCTCCTCCTCCCCGCCACTCCTCTGGCACACCGCTCACACGTTTCGTCGTTCCATAAGGATCTCCATCTACGGCCTTCGTGGCGCAGTTCGAATGTGGGCCTCGCTCCTTTTTCGGCACACCCCTCACACGTTTCGTGGCCCCCTAGTTAAGGGGCTCTACCGACTGCCTCTGTGGCTGGAGCTCCATCTAAGGCCCCACGTGGCGCAGTTCGCATGTCGGCATCACGCCTGTTTCGGCACACCCCTCACACGCTCCGTGGCCCCATAGGGAGCTCCACCGAGTGCCCCCGTGGCGCAATTCGCATGTGGGTTTCGTGGCCCCTGTCTTTTGTGGCGCAGTTCGCATGTGGGCGTCACTCCCGTTTCGGCACACCGCTCACACGTTTCGTCGCGCCATATGGGGGCTCCACCGAGTGCCACTGTGGCGCAATTCGCATGTGGGTGTCACGCCCGTTTCGGCACACCCCTCACACGTTTCGTGGCCACAAGGAGCTCCACCACCTAAAGCTCCCGTGGCACAGTTCGCATGGGGGCGTCCCGCTGGTCTCTGAACCCCCCTCACACGCCTCCTGGCCCCATAGGAAGCTCCACCGAGTGCCCCCGTGGCGTTGTCTGCACGTGGGCGTCACGCCCGCTTTGGCAGACTCCTCGTACATGTCCGTGGCCCCATAGGGAGCTCCACCGAGTGCCTCCGTGGCGCAGTCCGCATGCCGTTCCCCGCCCACGTCGGCACACCCCATCGAAAAATTCGTGGCCCCGTATGGAGCTCCACCGGAAGCTATGGTCAGGGCGGGCATGTCCTCCCACAGGCGGATTTTAAGCGACAGGTGAAACATATACGAACAAAACATAGAAAATATGCAAAACATCGTTCCCATACGATGTTTGTACTATATTTTGCCTATTCCCCCTGTAGTGGGACCTGCCCGCCCTAGAGCTATGGCCACGCGGCACTCACAGCCGCATCTGCTTTGGTCCTTCGCCAGGCCAATGTTTTGTTGAAGGGGCCCGGGGACGCACGCATAAATGCACACAAATCCTAGGATCCCCAATATTTTTCAATAGTTTTGTGATTTTCGTCTTCCCCCCATTTCGCATATTTCTGATATTTCCTAAGGGATCGACAGCTCATCGTGTCTGTGTGTTTTCCCCTCCTGGATTTTGGTCGCAGAACCTGGCGAGCGCGCGCGGGCAGAGCCGAGCGGCCCAGGGGTCGCTGGACAGCGAGGTGTGCGATGCCAAGGGGGCGGGGATGCACGGTTTCCCCAAGGGGGCATAGGCGACCCGAGGAGGAGAAGGAAGAGGAGGAGGAGGAGGAGGAGGGGGAGGAGGAGGCGGAGGGGAAGCAGGGGGAGGGGGAGGAGGCGCGACTAGACCCAAAAGGTCATGCAAAAAATCATGCGCGGGGACCCCTCAGGATCCCTTCCTGAGCGTAGGCAGAGCCTGGGTTTAACCCCAGGCTCTGCCCACGCCGACTGTGTAGAACGCCACGCTCAGCACCAGCATGGCCTGCAGCCTTGGCCAGCACCTCCCCGATGCCGATGCGCTGCTCCTGCCCGTCGAAGCTCTCCTCGACGCTGCTCAGGTCATCAAAGTGACCCTGCACGACGCTGGCGCTGTCCTCCTCGCCTCCCAGATGCTCCAGCTGCGGCGGCGTCGCCCCCGCGCCTGCAGCACCGTCCACCTGGGGGCCCACACGACACGGTACCACGTCTGCCTTCCAAAACCCCTTCACGGGGAGGGCCAGGCTCAGCCCTGTCCGCCGGCGCCAGGGGCCCGCGGCCCAGCCCCTCGAGGACCGCCTCGGCGATCTCGTCGCTGCTGGGCTGTCGGCTCCGTCGGCCCCACCCGCTGGGCGGCCTTGGGATGTAAGGCCTCGCCGCGGAGCGCAGCGGCGTGCGGCGCGCGGACGCCTCCACAAGCCGCTCCACCGCAGGCTCCGCCACGCAGACATCGAATTCAACACGCGGAAAGACCACAGCGGCCTCCGCCTGGCAGATCTCGACGACGCACTCCACGGGCACGCGCTCGGCCTGCCCGCCGAAGGCTCCGAGGCGCGGCCCTGCTGCCACCTCCGCGATGGCCGCGTCGGAGGCCGTCGCAAAGCCGCCGACTGGCACGCGGCGCGCGTGCCACGCGGCGTTGCGGCGGCGCCTGCGACGTCCGCACACACGCGCGCGCCTGCAACCGCGGCCTGCAAGGCCGGCCGCGCCGCCAGCTCTCGGTCGCGCCTAGAGCCCACGGCGGCATCGCCAGCTGGCTCCTGCTGGCTCTTGAGGCGCTCGATCTCCAGCCGGGCCTCCGGCAGCTCCTTCACCAGCCGCTGGACGAGGCGGTCCACGGCAGCCCGGGCCCAAGCTGCCCCACGGAGGGGCTCCCGCGCCATCTGCCAGCCCAAGCTAGCTAGAGCCATGGCTTGAGCCAAGATGGCTTGAGCCAAAATGGCTACGGAGGGAGGGGGAGGAGCAGATGGAGGAGGAGGGGGAGGAGGAGGAGGAGGAGGAGGAGGAGGAGGAGGAGGAGGAGGAGGAGGAGGAGGAGGAGGGAGGATGAGGAGGCGGAAGCGAAGGAGTAGGAAGGAGGAGGAGGAGGAGAAGGAGGAGGAGGACGAGGAGGAGGAGGACGGGTCGCCTAAGCCCTTAGGAGAAGCCCTCCAGGCGGGGAGAGAGAGGCAGGGCGGCCGCGGAGGAGGGGAGCGGGCGGGGCGGCCACCTCAGAGCACGAAGCTCACTTGGAGCTCAAAGAATCCCCCCCCACAGTAACCACCCCGACACGCGAAGTCTTTCGGTGAACGCGCCCAGAGAAGGAATCGAACAGGACAATGAACGCCCAGGGCCGTGTAGCAAACGCCAATTGTCGGGTCCAGGTGTTTTTTCCTCACTTGATTACTTAGAAGAAGAAGAAGAAGAAGAAGAAGAAGAAGAAGAAGAAGAAGAAGAAGAAAAAGCTGCATTCACATAAACTTTTGGCGCTCCGCGCTGATTTCTTGGATCCGCGCTGGACCCCCCTCCCTGGCGCGCGGAGCGCGCCAGGAGCGGCGCCGGAGGCGCCGGAGGGGGGACCCAGCGCGGATCCAAGAAATCCGCGCGGATCGCCAACAATGTATGTTTATGGCGTTTTTTCTTCTTCGATTACTGCACCGGCCAATCGGGAGCGCGTTACCTGCGAAATCCAGCGGATGCCGCACCGTCGCCCCCGCGCCCTGCAAAGAGCATGCGCTGTCGGCGGCGCCTGATTGGGTGAGGTGCGTTGGACGACTCCACCCTAGATGGACGCGGTGGCGGTGGCGCATGTGCAAACCATGGGGCCCCGCGCTACCGTCGAGGACGCGCATCATTACCAGCAGCCCCAGAGTGACCAGTCCAACATTGATGCGCTAACCTTCTACCACACTCCCGGTAGCACGCAAAGTCTGCACTAGCCCAGTACTGATGCCGATACCCCAACACAAAGCATTGTCTTCACTACAGTCGGACCTAGGGCAGAAGTGCCTCCCTCAAAACACGAGACCCTCGTCTTGCCAAAATACACAGAACATCCGAGGATACCCTCCCCAGGGTGCACAAGAACATCCAACAAGCACGAAGAACATCAGGGCACCCTCCCCGAACCGACCTCGATCTCATACCTCGGTCTGACTGCAGCCCAAGCTGTTGGCGACGCAGGACCTGCTCCCCCAGGGAAAACGCTTGTTCACTTAAACGCGAAAGTAACGACACGGCAAAGGCACTGGACATGCGGCTGTGCCGAAGCCTCGTCCGAGGGCCATCGCAGGCATGCCGTGGCCCTGTGGGCGTGACACCGCACCGCTTGTCGACGACGCTACGTCGGATCGGCCCTGCCAAGGATACAGCGACATCCATCCTCCCGAGGGCGCGCAAGAAGCCCGCGGCTGACCCCGAGCGGACCTCTTAGAGAAGCTCCGGGGAGGCCACCGCGACGCACCCTGGGGTCCAGCAGCAATCGAGCTGTTCAGGGATGGCACCACGTTTTATTCCAAGATGGGCAACTCAGCGTTGGCACTGCATGTCGTACGCCGCGCTTGCGAACTTCAATCTGGTGTTGAGATCGGTGACGATTGTGGTGGCAAGCAGCATGCTTAGGCAAACTAATGTTGGCACTTTCGATGCTGTTTGGGGGGCGCTCAACAAAGCTGCCATAGCGGATCCCATAAATAATCCAAACCAACACCAATTGCAATCGCACGTGGGTCGTCCCCGACCCTCTATCTCGACGCACGCGCCGAGCGGTGTGCGCGGAATCGCGCCTCGTGAGCTCCGCTGCTGAGGAGGAGGGCATGGTGAGGCGGCGGTGAAAGCTGCTCACGTCGCTTGGGCAGGCTGAGGCTGGGATGGGGAAGGGTGTCGGGAGGAGCGGCAGCAGCCGTTCGGGACAAGTAGCGCCAAGGCAAACACCCGCCCGTTTCCTACTCCTGACACGCCCTCCAGCCAGAACAGTCGGAGCCAAGGCGGGCCACTACCTACTCCGCCCACAGGTTGAGAACTGCGGTGCCGCGCATGGCGAAACTTTGCCAGAGCTTACGAAGGGAACGGAGGGCTGAACAAAGCACCAACGGCATAAACATGTCGGAGATCTGCATGGATCGTTTTGGTCGGCGCTGGACCCCCTGGCGGCGCCTGCGGGGCAGGAGGAGGAGGAGGAGGAGGAGGAGGAGGAGAAGGAGGAGGAGGAGCAGCAGGAGGAACCGGAGCAGGAGGAGGAGGAGGAGGAGGGCGAGGAGGATGGGCGAGAACGAGGAAGGGCGGCCGCGCGCTCGCGCGCGAGGGGCGCGCCCCAAGCATGCGGTAGCCCCCGAGGGGGTCGCCGAACGAGGGGACCCTCAGCAGCATCGGCACCGCCTCGCCGGTGTCGCCGCCTCGCCGCGTGCGCCCCCCGCGGGAGGCCCACCGTCCTGGCCGGATGCCACGGGCCCTGGACCACGGCGAGCCTCGGGATCGAGCAGGCCCCCCCGATCTGCGACCCGAGGAGCGGCCCGAAGACCAGAGCCCCTCCCGAGCCCTACTACAGGCGAGCGCTGTCTTATTCGGCATTTCGGCACTGGGCGGGGGGAACATGTGGGGGGCGGGGTCGACATGCGGGGTCGAACACGCGCGTTGGAGGGGGGGCGGGGTCGAACATGCGTCTGGTTCGCGTGCATGTGGCACGCGCTTTCACAAACAAGTGTGAGCATAAGTGAGTCTAGGGGTGGGCGATCCTGGGTGTGAGTAAGTCCGAGTGTGAGCGAGCCTGAGTGTGAGTGAGCTCGTGTTAACGAGTCTGAATGTGAGCGAATCTAAATACGAGCGAGTCTGGACATGAGTGAGTCTGAGTATGGTGGAGTCTGAGTGTGATTTGTGAGCCCTGGTAAGGAGGAGATGATGATGAGTAGTTCTGAGTGTGAATGCGTCTGAGCGAGGACGAGGACGAGGGGGAGGTGAGTGAGTAAGAGAGTGAGGTCCGTACGCGTCCAGGTCTTACGAATCCACAGACAAGCCTGGGGGGGGTGCGAAACAGGCAAACCGTTTGAGACATCACATCCTCACAATATGCTCCGAAAACGCAAGATGTTGCGCACCCACACCAGCAAACCGCCCGAAACATCCCCATAACCTGGGCGCGAACGGGCCCGTGCAATACACGCTGGCGGCTCCCCATTGAAGTACTGAAGCCAGCGCCTAGCCTGAAACATCCTCACAACCTGCTATGACAACACATAATGTTGAGCACCCAAACAGACAATCCGCCTGAGACATCCCCACAATCTGGACGCGAACGCGCCCGTGCAATACCCCCTGGCGGCTCCAACCTGGAATGCTGCAGCCAGCGCCTCGCCCGAGACGTCCCCACAACCCGACCTGAAAGCAAGGGATGTGCAGCACCCGAACACCCGAACAAGCACAAGCAAACAACACCCGAACAAGCAAACAAGCAAACAACACCCGAACAAGCAAACAACACCCGAACAGGCAAACAACACCACGACACAAGCAAACAACACCCGAACACCCGACCTGAACGCAAGGGATGTGCAGCGCCCGAACACCTAAACAAGCAAACCGCCCGACACTTCCCACAATATCTGGGCGCGACCGGGCCCGTGTAATTACCCCTTGGGCGCGAATGGGCCCAGCACCTCGCTGGAGACGTCCTCACAGTCTGCGCGAGTGAAGGATCCTGGATACAAGTGAGGTCTGATTGAAAAATCATGGATCGAGTCCGGATGATGAAGAGCGCGTCTGAATATGAATGGCTTTGGGCAGGAGCGAATCTGAATGCGAACAGGTCTAAACATGAGTGGGCCTGAGCATGAATGAATCTATGTATAAGCGAGTCTGAGAGGGCGCGAGTCTGAGTGTTATAAGTGAGTCTGGGTGTGCTGAGAGAGTGTGAGTGCGGGACATGGAGAAGGAGGCAGGTTGGGAAGGAGGGAGGGAGGGTCGCCATTGTCTGAATGATCCTGCACTGCGTAAAGCTCTCCATGTGTGCATCTATGCGCATAAGGGGGGTTATTCCGCCATGAATGTCTAGGCGCAAAGGACTTCGGCCATAGATGGGCTTGAAAATTGACACACTGGGAGTGAGTGTAACCGTGAATGAATTGGAGTGTGAGTGAGTCTCAGTCGCACGAGTGAGTCTATGCGCATGAATCGGAGTATGTCTAAACTTAGGACGAGTGTATCACCACGTCAGTGGCCTGAGCATGACTGGGTGTGACTGAGTCGAAATGGCTACGCGATCCCTCCCTCCATGACGACGCGAAGAATAAAGGTGCTCATGCAAGCGTCGTGCGACCCTTGCGCTTGGTTGGCTGGCCCAAAACATCTCACGCAATGGCTGGACCGTGGTACAGCCGGCCACGCCGCTGAGAAAAGGCCCAATCCATAGGAACATACGTAAACCACCTGCGAGTGGAGCCGAGGGAGAGGGGTTGATCTATAGGAGCATGCGAAAACACAAACGATTCGTGTCCCAGGAGAGGCCCAATCTTTAGGAACATACGTAAAACACCTGGGATCGGAGCCACTCTTGTGGCCTCCTGGGGCCTCCCGCAGCCTCCTGGTGCTTCCTGATGCCTCTTGGGGCCTCGTGTGGCCTCCTGGGGCCTCCTGGGGCATCGTTATGCCTCCTGGGGCCTCCTGGGACCTTTTGGAGCATCCTGGGGCGCCCTGGTGCCTCATGTGGCCTCCTGGGATTTCCTGGGGCCTCTGGATGTCTCCTGGAGCCTCCTGGGACCTCCTGATTCGTGCGCCAGGAGATGCCCAATCTTTTTAGGAACGCCACACGTAAACACGGAGGATTGGAGCCACAGGAGAGGGGCACTCTTTAGGAACAAATGTGGCGCACCAAGGATTCGTGCCACAGGAGAGGCCCATTATATAGGAACACGCGGGAACTACTTAGGACTGGAGCCACGCAGGAAGGGCAATCTATAGGAACAAATGTAAACCATTGAAGGGTTCGTGCCTACGGAGAAGCCCAGTCTGTAGGAACATAAGTAAAACACTTTGTATTGGAGCCACTCCTGTGGCCTCCTGGGGCCTCCTGGGGCCTTCTGGAACTTCCTGGGGACTCGTGGGGCCTCCCGGGGCCTCCTCCTCCTGGAGCCTCCTGGGGTCAACCGCTCGAAGCATCTCCACAATCTGGCCGCGAATGGAGAAATGAGATACCGCCTGGCTGCTTCCCCTTGCGTGCTGAAACCAGCGCCTTGCCCGAGACTCAGAATCTGCTTTGCACGCAAACGAATCTGGCCACCAAAGCAGGCAAACCGCTCGAGACTTCCTCGCAATCTGGGCCACCCAGGGTGGGAAAACCTGCGCCTCGCCCGAGGCATCCGCAAACTCTGCTCCAGGAGCGGAGGATGTTGGGCACGTAAACAAGCAAACGGCTCGAGACGCCCCTGCAATCTGGGCGTGAACGGGCTCGTGTCATACCCCCTCTGGCGCCCTCCCCCAAATGTGCTGAAATCAACTGTTCGCCCGAAGCATCCTCAGAACCCGCTCTGAACGCAGACGAGTCCGGACACCAAAGCAAGCAAACCGCTCGAGACATCCGTGCAATCTAGGCCCCCTGGCGTGCTGAAACCAGCGCCTAGCACGAAAGAAACCCATCCTTATCATAAGTTTCATTACCGTTTTCATCATCATCATCATCATCATCATCATCATCATCATCATCATCATCATCATCATCATCATCAAAATCGTCATTATCATCGTGATCATAATCATGGCCATCAGCATCATCAGCATCATCATCATCATCATCATCATCAACATCATCATCAGCATCATCATGATCATGGTCATGATCATGGTCATCATCAACATCATCATCATCATCATCATCGTCTTCATCATATTCCTCATCACGGTTATCAGTGTCATCATCGTCATCCTCGTCCTCCCCCTCCTCCTCATCATCATCGCCATCTTTGTCGTCGTTTCATCGTCATTGTCATCATCAAGATCACCGTCATCATCAACGACAGCACCATGATCCCGCCCATCAGTATCAACATCAGCACTATTGTCGTCATCGTCATCGTCATCACCATTGTCATCATCATCGCCATCATCACCATTGTCATCATCATCATCATCATCATCATCATCATCATCATCATCATCATCATCATCATCATGATCATCATCATAATCGTCGGCAGCATCATCATCATGCATCATACGAGAGGAGAATGGGGAAGAGGAGGAAGGTGAGGTGAGAAGGAGTCGGCGCGGTCAGAGTAATAACAACACCCCTATCCTTAGGACAAGGGGGATCACGAGACACCCAACTCAGGATATGGGGTGTAAACTGCCGCCTCCTTCGGCCGCGCCACCCTCGCCTACCCGTGTTTGCCTCCAGCTCAACTCCCCCCTTCGTGCTTTCCAAAAGCATAATCTTGATTCTGCTGCTCCTCCTCGTCCTCGGCCCCGAGGAAGAGAGGTAGGAGGAGGTGCTGTTGGGCGGCTTTTACATTGTACCCTGCTCGACGTGGCAGAAGGATTGCCGCAGTCACGCAGACGAGTCCGGACACCAATGCAAACAAACCGCTCGAGACATCCGTGCAATCTAGGCCCCCTGGCGTGCTGAAACCAGCGCCTCGCCCGAAAGAAACCCATCCTTATCATCATTTTCATTACCGTTTTCCTTATCGTCATCATCGTCATCATCATCATGATCAGGATCATGGTCATCAGCATCATCAGCATCATCAGCATCATCATCAACATCATCAGCATCATCATGATCATGGTCATGATGATGATCATAATCAACATCATCATCATCATCATCATCATCATCATCATCATCATCATCATCATCATCATCGTCATCCTCATCATCTTGATCATATTCCTCATCATGGTCATCAGTGTCATCATCGTCATCATCATCCTCCCCCTCCTCCTCCCCCTTCTCCTCATCATCGCCATCTTTGTCGTCGTTTCATCGTCATTGTCACCATCATCATCAAGATCACCGTCATCATCAACAACACCATACTCATGCCCATCAGCATCAACATCAGCATCATTGTCGTCCTCGTCGTCACCATCACCATCACCATGGTCATCATCGTCATCATTACCATCACCATCACCATGGTCATCATCATCATCATCATCATCATCATCATCATCATCATCGTCATCATCATCATCAGCACCAGCACCAGCATCAGCATCATCATCAGCAGCAGCAACATCATCGTTATCGTCGGCAGCATCATCATGCATCATACGAAAGGAGGGGAAGAGAAGGAAGGTGATGAGGAGGAGTCGGCGCCGTCAGAGTAATAACAACACCCCTATCCTTAGGATAAGTAAGGGGAATCACGAGAAACCACTATCAAGATATGGGGTGTACACTGCCTCCTCCTTCGACCGCGCCACCCTCGCCTACCCGTGTCTGCCTCCAGCTCAACTCCCCCCTTCGTGCATTCCAAAAACATAATCTTCCTTCTGCTGCTCCTCCTCTTCCTCGGCCCCAAGGAAGAAAGGTAGGAGGGGGTGCTGTTGGGCGGCTTTTACATTGTACCCTGCTCGACGTGGCAGAAGGATTGCCGCAATCACGCGGCTCAAAAAAAAACAGGCCTGACTAAGCTCGAGCTTAGTTGGAACAATGGCCTCGATGGTTCCCAGTTGATTGCGCGGAAGAGCACACGCCTCCGCGTCCAGATAGCGGTCCAAACTCTTTCCAGTTAGATTACGCAGTGTCATACGTTACCGTACAAGCTCTGGTGCGAAATGCTGCTGTTGCTGCCGATGCCCGCGCCAGAACAAGCGCGTCATGCGCAAGCGTCCTGATCAAATCAGGCTCGCGTCGCCCTCTCAGGCCTTCTCTGCGACTTTGTCGCCGGCGGCAGTCTTGCCGGCAGCTGAGTCGGACTCCTTCGATTTCTTCTCTGGCTCCTCCTTGCTCTCCAGCGCCTTCCCCTGGTTGATGCCCTCCTGGAAGGCGTCGGGCACGTCCTTCAAGTCGGACGCAGCCTTGCCAGCCTCCTTGGCGACGCTCTTCAGCGTCTCGGGGCCGAGGACCAGCGCACCAATGGCAAGGATGACCAAAATTTCCGAGGTCCCCAGGCCGAAGATGCGCCGTGCCAGCGGCGATGCCGTGGTGGCCGAGGGCGCAGCGGCCGTGCGGCCCCACCCTGCCAGGAGAAGAACAACAACAGAAATGTTAGCTTCCGTGCAGGCCTCAGAAGAAATCAGCGAACACTCGACTGGAGAGGACACGCGAGAGGACTTACAACCCTTTCCGAGGGCCACACCGCCTCAGGAATGCAGAAGGGCCTGGGTCGCGAAGCACAGGACACAAAGGCACCCTGACTTCGCAGGGCCGACCTGCGTATCAGCCTCTACTGTATTTGGGGTCGGCGTTGGGATAAGTGTCTTCTTCTGGAGGTCCGCGCGGATTCACTGGATGAGGGAGAGGCGCTGGAGCCCCCCCTGGCAGCGCGGAGCGCGCAAGGGACGGCCCTGGAGGCGCTGCCAAGAGGGCCTCCAGCGCCGATCCCAAAAGACCGCGCGAACCTCTGAAAGCAGACGTTAAGTGGCGAAATCCGAGCCCTACCCCAACAAACCATCGATTCCGAATCGTTGATCAGTGAGGGTAGGGTTCAGATTTTGCCACCGATGTGTTACGGTCGGAAGCTTTTTCTCAGCGTGTCGCCGCGGCGGCCAGAATCGGCGGCGCGACACGCCATCCAAAAGTTTCCGACCGTATGTTCTGCATGTTGTTTTTTTTTCGTTTATCGCTGATCGGCGAGGGTAGGGTTCGGATTTCGCCGCCCCGTATAATAAGATGGGGGTTCTTGTTACTACTGAGACGGCTCCGGACCTGCTCCCCATCACACCTCTCATCCTCCCCCTTCTCTTCCCCAAGACTCACTCACCCATACTCAGGTTCACACATGCCCAGACTCACTCACACTCAGACGCACTCATACTCAGACTCACTCATACTCATACTCGCTCATATTCAAACTCACTCACACTCAGACTCACTAAGGCTCCCTAACACTCAATGCTCACCGAGATAAAGCCGGCGTGGCACTTGGGCACCCTACGGGGAAACCGCCAGGGAAGGGGATACTCCAGGATTCGCGCCCAGATTGCGGGGACGTCTCAGGCGGTTTGCCTGTTTGCATGCGCAGCATCTTGTACTGTCGGAGAAGTCGGTGAAGCTGTCTCAGGCGGGGCGCTGGTTCCAACACTCCCAACGGGGATCGCCAGGGTGGGGGCACTCCAGGATTCGCGCCCAGATTGTGGGGATGCCTCAAGCGGTTTGCCTGCATACGCATCATCCTCTGCTTTCGGGGCAGTTTGAGAGGATGTCTCAGGCGAGGCGCTGGTTTCAGAATCTCGAAGGGGGAGCCGCCAGGGTGGAGACACTCCAGGATTCGCGCCCAGATCGTGGGGATGCCTCAAGCGTTGTGCCTGCGCGCATGCGCAATATCCTCTGCAGTCGGAGCAGGGAGGATGTCTCAGGCGGGGCGCTGGCTCCAGCGCCCCGAGGGGGAGCCGCCGAGGGGCACATCACGGGCCCATTCGCGCCCGAACTGCGGGGGTGAGGGTTTTCTCTTCGGCGTTTCGACATTGGGAGGAACGGGGGGGGAGGGGGGGATCTGGCTCCGGACCTCTCCTTAGTGCGACTGTTTGCAACAGTGCGTCCTAGAGGGGGGGCCCGCGCCGATCCAAGATCCACTCCAGGGTGGGGGGAGGGGGGGTGCGAGGGCCCGCGCCGATCGGCAAAACAATGAATAAAAAACGAGCACCAAGCGGTTTGAATGTTTCGGACCCCGACTCGTCTGCGTTCAAAACAGCGTGTGAGGATGTCTCAAACGGAGCGCCGGTTCCAGCACCCCTAGGGGCCCACATCGTGGGGATGTCTCATGCGTTCTGCCTGTTTCGCTGCCAAGTACACGTAGTCTAAGCTCACACTCATACTCAGGCCATTCATACCAGACCACACGCGCTCACACTACGACCATGCAGACAACTCACATCCACACTCACACTCAGACGCTCTCAGACCTCTCACGCTCACGCTCAATCACATACCACGCGCACTCAAATACCCTCTGACCTCTCACGCTCAGACTCACTCACATTCAGACTCACCTGTTCCCAGATTAGGATACTCATACCACTTCATGTTTAGACTCTCCCGCACGCAGACACTCGCAGTGGGAAATGTGTGGGCAAATAGACGCACATAAAAATTGGAGATCTCCGCGTCGACTGATTTTCGCCTGTGGACGCCGCTGCGCCGCCGAGGCCGCATCGTTGATTGGCGATGCATCGGTGATGTCGGCGATGCATCGTCGATACCCGCGCGAAGAAAATCGGGCTACACACCGAGCCGCATCGGCGATGCATCGGCGATGCGGAGCGACCCTCCGACCCCATCTGCTGGGACCCCATCTGGGAGGCCTCGAATGTCAAGGATGCGGTCTGCTTTCTTCTCGGGCCTGCGCTGCCCCGATACGCAACACGCACGCAACGCGTAGCGTGTTGCCACGGAACTCAACACGTATCTTGAAAACGTACATACGCCTGGTACGACACGCCCGCCAAAACGTGGGCCTACGCGCTGAACCAACACGCGGCGTGTTCACGCGGACGTGTTGAGCACGGTGCGTGCTTGATGTTGCATCTTTGGGGGACCGTGTCTGTCTCGTCGCGGCTCTATCCGCGTCGAGTCCGTGTCGAATACATGTCGCCCTCGTCGGATCCGTGTCGAATCCGTGTCGAATCCGCGTCGAATCAGCGCCGAATCCGCGTCGAGTCCGCATCGAGCCCGCGTCGGGCACAGGAAAAGACGCCAGCTTGGGGGACAGGCGAGGCCCCACCGAAGATGCAACGTAACGTGCTGCGTTTCAAAAGGAGCGTATCGGGGCAGCTACAGTGGAGGCCAGTCCAACAGAAACCTTCCACAAGAAACCCAACCCTGAGGACCCCAGGACGTCCATGGATCCCTGGTGTGGGAACGCCACGCCTCCCATGGCATAAACCGCCGACCCCCCCCTAACAAAACCAGGGCACCCTGGAGGCCAGCGGGGTGCTTCTTGGCACGGGCTCCCCCCCTCCCCTTTGTGAGCTTCCCGGGCCGCTGGGCGCCGCTGCGCCGCCGAGGCCGAGCCCCGGCCCCGCCCGCCGCGGCGCCGCGAAGGCGGCGTGCCGCGCGGGCCGCGGGCCGAGCGCCGCGGCGGCCAGCAGCGCGCCCAGGACGAGCGCGGGCGGGGCGCGGGCGGGGCGCGGGCGCCCGCGGGGGGCGGGCGGCGGCCGCGGCGCGGCCATGGACGCGGGTCGGACGGAAGGGGGGGGGGGGGTGGGGGGATCGCAAACGAGCGGGCGCCCGAGAGGGCCCAGGGAGGGCCCCGAGACGGCCCCCCCATGGGGGGGGGGCCCAGGAGAGGGAGCACGAGCCGAACAGCCAGGTCCTCCGCCGCAAGAGGCCCCCCAAGGGGGCGGAGGGGCTGCCGTAAATCAGCGGGCGCAGAACAGAACAGAAACGACTTTTCCACCATCGGGGCTGCGCTGCCCTCCCCCCCGTACTCAGGGACCATACTCCAGAAATGGTTTCGAGCAGCCAGGAGGGTATCGAAGCAGTGTCTGCCCGACATGCTGGCGAAGTGTCGAAGGGGTATCGCCTCCCAGGGTCCGACACGCGAAGACCCTCAAGTTTCGATACTTCCTTGGTGCTCGAAAGCCGTTCTTGCGATCAAAGCTAAAGTAGGTTAGACAATCTTAACCTCGTGGACGCTTGTCCCAGGCCGCCTGGGTAGCTTACACCCTTGCGGTGGCGGCTGGGGTGTAAACCTTCCAGCCGCCCAGGACCAGGCGTCCCCGATCGAGAAACAGTTTGTTGTAAGGCGGGCTTCGCCTGCTGAGTAAAGGGGGAGGTTGGCAACTCAGCTCACGTGGCCGATCTTCTCAGCGCTTCCCGGCGCCAGAGGCGCCAATGCATCGGGGGAAGCGCGCGGCGGCGGGGCCGAAACCAGCTGCACGCAGCAGACTGCGTCCCCCCTTTTCCTTAGGTCGGGCAGGTCCCCCTACAGGCGGATGTTGAAAGAGAATGAAACATCAAAACATGATCAGACATAGCCAAAAGAGCACGAAACATCGTCACAAGACTACTTGTTTACTATCCTTGAACATTCCTCCTGTCGAGGGGCATGCCCGATTGAGTGGGTAAAAGCATTGAGTAGGAAGGCGGATAAAGTAGGTTGGGCTCAGACCCTCCCAGAGATTTGTTTTTTAAAAAGCACAGCACAAGCAGATCGGCTCTTGAAGTAGGAAGGCGCTTGAAGTAGTTGGACTGGGATCTGGGACTCCAACAGCAACTGCTTTCAACGACCGGCGTGTGCACCCCCTCCTCCGTCCGGCCCGAACTCCGCGGAGCGCGCGAGAGCGGCGGCGGCACCAGGGCGGCCTTCCCCCAGGCGGGGCCCGAGCGGCCAGGGCCGGGGGATATCCCGCCGCATCGCCGAGGCACCGACGACGTCGGCGCGGAGCACAGCCCGGCCCGTATCATGAGGGTGCGCGGTAAGGATGCAGGGGCCTCGGAAGGCCATCTTGAGGCATTTCGAGCGGGGCGCGGCCAGCGAAGGTGGCCGAGGAGGGGCCGGGGAGGCAAGGATGCACGGGTACCCTTGGGAAGGGATGCGCCGACGAGCGCGTTCCACTGCTCGCAGAGTAACTACTCGCAAATGGCCTGGATCCGCCGCGGGGGATCCGCGATGCATTACATCGAGGCACACGTGTGTGTTTGTCTGACGTTTGCGAGCAGGCACTTTGCGAGTAGTAGAGCGCGCTCAGTGAAAATCGGGCCCCACAACGAGCCGCATCGCCGAGGCATCGGCGATGCGGCTCGACGTTACGTGTTCGACCATGGACCCCTGGATACCCGTTGCTCTTGGGCTGTTTTCGGCGGTCTCCGGACGGTTTCTGACGGCCTTCGGCGGCAGTCTTCGGCGGTCCTCTGACGGTCTTCGGCGGTCGTCTGGCGGTCTCTGGCGCGAAGCCTGGATGGGCTGCGTTCCACAAACGGGCCCAGGATCGAACACCTCATTCGCCACTTTGCGAGTCGTGGCACGCGCTCGGTGCAAATCGGGCCCCACGTCGACCCTCAGCACCGAAGCATCGGCGATATGCGGCGCGACCCTCCGACCCCAGATGCTCGGGCCGCACTTGGGAGGCCCGGAAGCACGGGGGCCCGCCCGGGGGGGGGTCGGGGGCGGTCCCTGCGGGGGCCGAGGTGGGCGACAAAATGGCTGCGTGCGGGGAGGCTCTCGCGTGCAGCACGGCGGCCAGCAGGAGGATCGTCGAGGCGCGGCGCGAAGACCCCGGCTCTTTGGCCCGCCAGAGGCGCCTGGGTGCACGAGGGGCGGTATGGAGGAGCGACCATGGAAGGACCCGAAGCACGAAGCCCCTCCGGATCCGCCGACCCCCGCCTGCCGGAGGCGAAAAGGCGCGTGAGAGGGGGGAGGGGCCTGGGGGGGGTGGGGGGGGGGACCCCGGAGCTCAGCAACGGTCCTCGGGGGGCCCTCGGGGCCTCCATATCCCCTTCGGTAGATAAACACATGGGAGCCTTGTGTAGCCTCGCAATTCTTGGCGCTTCGCGTATCCTCACCAGTACCGTCCCGCTTCCTGGATCTGTCCTTGGAGCCGCCAGTCAAAAAAAGTATCCTCACCAGCTTTCTGCGGCCAATTATCTTCGTTTCGCGCCCCGTTCGATGCCCCGCTTCTTGACCTTCGCCAGGGAGCCGCCAACAAAAAAAGTATCCTCACCAATTTTTGGCGATGCAGCCCGCCTGGAAGTTCTTCCCGGTCGACGGCGCCCTCTTCTGCAGCGAGGCCCGCCTCCTGTTTGTTCCTCCCCCCGCTGTTCCCTCCTCGGCCCCCTTCCTTCCCCTTGGCGCAATTAGCTCGTAGCTTGCTTGCTGCGACCTTGACGGCGCCTGTCCGGTGCGCTCGCGATCAAAAAAGTATCCTCACCAGCCCATCCAGAGACGACGCCCATGAGAGTTGACGGGGGGGAGAGAGGAAGAGACACGCATAGTCAAACAGCGAGGGAAGCTTGGGAGGCTCCGTGGCCATCTCGAGCCGTCTTGGAGCGGTCTTGGGGCCGCTTGGGGCATCTTGGGGGACATCTTGAGCCACCTTGGGCGATCTGAGCCACCTTGGAGGTCCGCTTGGGCTCTCTGAAGCCGCTCGGGGGCCTTTGGGTGCCTCTCGGGTGCCTCTTAGAACCCTCTTGGGGCGCTCTTGGAGCCCTCCTGGGCGGCTCTTGGGAGCCCTGGAGGGCCTCTTGGGGCCATCTTGGAGTGGCGGTCGGTCAAAAGAGGGGGGGTACTCGATTTCCTCCCCCCCCCCTAAGAGGCCACGATCCTCGTGAGGGGTGTCAGAATTTGGCCCTCCCAAGGGCCGATCAAATGACCCTCCGACACCTCGCGACCCCTCCCCAGAAACATCAGGGAGGGGAGGAGGAAGGTTCACCTCCCTGAAGGGACAAGGAGTTGTGGAAGAGGAGGTGGGATTCGGACTTCCCACAACTCCTCTTCGTTGGGGGGGCTTCTACAAAAGGGAGCCCACACAGGACGTACGCGCCCAACCACGTACATGAATGAAGGGTCAGGGGGCGAATCCCCCCTTCGTTTGAAAAGATTATGCTTTCTGGGGGCGGAGCGCGTCGTTTGCTTGCTGTTGGTATCGGCGTGGTATACCTGCTGTGCTTGTTCCTCGGCGCAGCCTCCCCTCCCCTCCCCTCCCCCCTCCTCTCTCTCTCACACTCCGCCGTCCTCCGCCTGAACCTCAGCTTAAGCCTAGGCTAAGCCTCAGCCTAGCCTACCTTGAGCCAAAACCAACATTTAAACCTAAGCCCGGCCTGGGCCTAAGCCCTCAGCCTGGGGTCAGCCTCAGCCTCTGCCTCAGCCTAGCCTAAACCTGGCCAAAGCCTAAGCCTCAGCCTCAGCCTGGCCTAAGCTTCAACCTATTGCCTAAGCCTGGCCTCGACCTCAGCCAAAGCCTAAGCACCAGCCCCCGCCCAGCCTAAACATCAGCCTAAGCCAGCCAAGCCTCAGCCTCAGTCTAGCCTAAACCTGGCCGAAAACCAGCCTAACCCTCAGCCGAGCCTAAGCCTAAACCGCAGCCTAACCTAAGTCTTAGCCTCATCCTGAGCCTCGGTCTAAGCCTAGTCTGAGCCTCAGCCAAAGCCTAGCCTGAGCATCAGCCCTAACATTGCTATTCCAATAATAGGGCACAGCTACTACAACATTGCTACAACTGTACTGCTACTTCAATACTTGCACACTACTCGTCACACAACACTAGTACTACTACTACAAAAGTACGACCGTGCCAGAGTACTACCTCCAATGCTGCAATATTCTAATATTGTACTACCCCTACAACCACCACTACAGTGTTACCACTACCTATACGACCACCCTTCGGGTGATAAGGAGGTTCGGGGGGGGAGGAACCACCGTCTCACTCGATCGCTCTAACTATCGGTATCACGATCGATCTCACTATCGGTATCCCTCGATCGATCTCGCTCGATCGATCTCACAATCGATCTCACTGGATCTATTTCATTCGATCGATCTCACAACCGATCCGACTATCGATCTCACAATCGATATCACTACCGGTCTCGCTATCGATCTCACAATCGATCTCACATTCGGTCTCACGATCGAACTCACCATCGATCGCACACAATCGATCTCACAATCAACGGCATCATCATCATCATCATCATCATCGTCAACCACATCATCGTCATCAACGTCATCAACATCAGCAGCATCATCATCATCAGACCACCATCATCATCACCGCCCCACGATCGTCATAAGCACCATCATCATCATCGGGACACCGTCGTCGTCATCATCATCAACATCACCACCATCATCGGGACACCATCATCATCATCGGAACATCACAATCGTCATCAACAACATCACCAACAACATCATCATCATCATCATCATCATCATCATCATCGTGATACAGCCATCATCCGCAACATCATCATCACAATCATCATCATCGGACCACCATCATCATCGTCACCATCAACATCATCACCGGGAAACCATCATCATCAGCATCAACATCATCATCACCATCATCGGGCCACCATCATAAAAACCACCACCACCACCTCATCCTCATCCTCATCATCAACATCATCATCATCGGGACACCATCATCGTCATTATCACCATCATCATCATCATCGGGACACCATCATCATCACCACCATCATCATCAACATCGCCGTCATCATCAACCTCATCATTATCATAAAGACATCATCATCATTATCTG
>CAUYUJ010017607.1:82500-157500 GCA_963575745.1 Prorocentrum cordatum | reverse complement strand
CCGCATCGGCACGGAGTCGGGCTCCGCCGCGGCGAGATGCACACCAACGCCACGGGGGTCGAGCCGACGAGCACTGAGAGCGGATCGCTCGGATCGACAGGGGCGCTGCGGGGCGTGGGGCCTGCCCCGGCATCCAGCGGCGCGATCTGTTCGAGGCATGGGCGCCCAAGCATCTCGACCCTCCTCCTCCTCCTCCTCCTCCTCCTCCTCCTCCTCCTCCTCCTCTTCCTCCCCCTCCTCGTCCTCCACCTCCATCTTTTCCTACTCCTCCTCCTCCTCCTCCTCCTCCTCCTCCTCCTCCTCCTCGTCTTCCGCCTCCTGCCTCCATCTCCGCCTCCACCTCCTCCTCCTGCTCCTCCTCCTCCTCCTTCTTCCTCCTCCTTCTCCTCCTCACCCTATCATTTTTGACGGCCCCAGGGTCCCGAAACGGGCCCCAACGGTCGATAGTGGAGACACACCAGCAGCCGTCTCGATTTTGGTTGAGCCGCCAGATATCTGGGTTCCAGGCCATGAAATCGATTCTCTGGTGGCCGACCGGGAAGATGCGGGACCCCGGGAACGCTCTCGACGAGGCGCAGCTGCTGAAAAACATCCCGAAGCGAGAAAACAGCCCACGGCACACAAAAGCACTCGGAAACCACCAGGTGCCGTCGTCGTCGTCGTCGTCGTCGTCGTCGTCGTCGTCGTCGTCGTCGTCGTCGTCGTCGTCGTCGTGGTCGTGGTCGTGGTCGTGGCCGTGGTCGTGGTCGTGGTCGTGGCCGCGGCCGTGGCCGTCGTGGTCGTGGCCGTGGTCGTGGACGACTCGACGACGACGCTGCTCCTGAAGCACAGCTCGGCGGGGCAGGGCCGCGCGGGCCGGTCGAGGAGAGAAGCGCGCGGAGCCGCCCAAGCCAGGCCTCTCGCCACGCGTATCATGACGCTCTCCTGGAAGATGAGCGGGGAGATGAAGACCCAGAATATGTCGAAGAAGAACATCATCACCTCCCGGGGGCGGAGGGCGCAGCAATTGGAGCGTGCAAGCATCTGGTCGCAGGCACGCCAGGCAGAAACCGGAGAAGAGCCCCAGGTGTGCGGCCCCGGCCGCTGATCAGGCGAGGCGAAAGCCCCGACGAGTGAGGAGCCGAGACGGACGACTCTCGTCGACGGCAGGCCCATCACGGGCCCGCCGACACGCGGGGTTCGGGGCGGCCACGGGGCACCCAGGCCATGGAGCTTCGGGGACCCCACCGCCTCTCTTGAGCCCCGGGACGAGGCGAGGAGAAGAGGAGGCGGAGGCGGGTGTCCCACACCCCGCTGCGTCTCCGAGCTCTGCCCTGGCCCGTGCGCTGCTGCCCGCGCGCGCGCGGGCGTCCCGACGCCGCGGGCGCCGGCGTTCGCCCAGCGCCTGGCCCGGGGAAGACAAGAAAAAGAAAGAGGACGAGGAGGAGGAGGAGGAGGAGGAGGAGGAGGAGGAGGAGGAGCGTGGGTGCAGATTTTTGGCGCGCTCCAGAGCACGAGCGGCCGACGGAGCCGTGCTCAGATCGAGCTGGCCTTTTTCGGCACGGGGCCGTCGAAGAGGATGCGGTCTGGAGGGGGATGGCTAGGAAGACAACGGAGGAGGGACAATGGAGGGGAGGGAGGAGGAGGAGGAGGAGGAGAGGGAGGAGGAGGAGGAGGAGAGGGAGGAGGAGGAGGGGAGGGGAGGAGGAGGAGGAGGAGGAGGAGGAGGAGGAGGAGGAGGAGGAGGAGGAGGAGGAGGAGGAGGAGGTTTGGAGGGGAAGGAGGAAGGACACTGGCCAAGGGCCCGGCTTGCCTCCAAAGAGGCAGGTCCGAGAAAACATGGAGGGTGAGCCGCAGCAGACCGTGGCTCAGAGCATCAGGTCGCAGAGGCCGTGGCCCTGCCACGAGGAGGGAGGAATTGAGGCGACTGGCGGCGTCTGCAATGGGGGGGGGCGGCGGGCGAGGCCGAGAAAAGGAGACAGGCATAGAGGGACAAACAACACGGAAACATAGAGATGGAGAGAGAAAGAAGGACAGAGCACGGGAGAGATGAAACGATAGCAATATCCATAATTAGATAGCAAGACCTATGTATAGAGCGAGAGAGAGAGAGAGAGAGAGAGAGAACCAACAACACACCTAACGAATCCGTATGCATATACATGTGTATATATGTATATGCGAGCAGCGAAACGTATATATATGTATAATGACATACGTACATGAAAGTAGGAATGTGTCCCGACAGATGTAACAGATGTACGAACGTACATATATATATATATATATATGTACATGATGAGGTTCACACCTGCATGCATACATAGCATCAGGCATAAGATGGGAATTACCGATATCTACATCTACATAGAAAGAGATAACATCAAGAGCGAGCGGTAATCACCTACATCGGTACACACACATATATATATACACACACGGAGCGGGCGAACAGGAACAGGAACAGGATATACCACGTAGTGGTCAAAGGGGTGATATACGACTCCGAAGCACTTTCTCACCTTTGCTGAGTGGCTTCGGCCAGAGCCCCTGCTCAAGTCGCGACAAATAGCGGACTTGATAGGGAACAAATGTCTTAACGCATGGTTCCGAGAGCTCACGCATCGAATGGTGAGCACAGAGAAAGAACGCACCTGCATGTCACGCCCCTGCTCGCCATAATATCGTTGTAGCCTGTTTGCCCACAAGCCTTACCAACTGACCCATGGGGAGGCATGGCGCAACTGGCGCTGAATTCCTGCTGCCGTCGCCAACCCAAGCGGCAGCCAGCTTCGGGCGGTCTGCTGCTGGTGAGTTGCCCCTCAAGCGACCTCTACAGGCGGCGCCGCGGCTCGGGTGCCGAGGAAAACACAATGAAACATGATCGAGCCCAAGTGGCTTGCGATGTATCAAGCGGGCGGTATGGGTGAGAGAGCGAGGGAATGACAAGTAGAGAGACTGTGAGAGAGAGGGAGGGAAAGAGAGAGAGAGAGAGAGAGGCAGAGAGAACTGTTGTGAAATAGAGCGGTCGAGGGATATGTACATGCAGTTTCTATACTTGTGAACATATTCATGTGTATACTATACATCGACACGTGTGTGTGTGTGTGTGTGTTTGAACCACGCGCGTTTCGCGCGCTCAGGTTCTAGCAAGCCGTGGCCATGGTCTAGAGTTCACAGCATGGGAATCGTGAACAACACCTGGTCTTCGAGCAATGTGCTGACGGTGTCTCCCCTCCGAGCCACCACAGATGCCATGCGAGGAACCCCGAACGCCCAGAATCCTGCATCCTTCTCCCTCCAAGTCCTCCCATTCCTTGTCATGTCCTTTTTCCTTCTCTCATCTTCTCGCTTGTTTTTGTCGATCCTCCCTCCCGCCTGCCCTGCCATCGAAGCCCTCCTTCCCTCCCTGCTGCGTGCACCAAGCCCCGCCGCAGGCGTCATAGGGGGCATCTAAGCTGGCTTTGGGGGATGCCAGGGCAGTCTTGGGCGAGATAGGCCTACCGACTTCTCTCGAACAGTCAAACTCGAACCATCGTCGGGGAATCCCGGCAGGTTTGGGGGCCGCCTGGAAGTTCCTGTTGGCTGCGGCGCTACCCATCGCAGACGCATTGCGAAACGAAGGAGACGCAGGTTGCTTCACAGCCCATGGCTGTGGTCCCACACAGCCAAGATGAATCTGAGCGGGGAGAGTGGACACTATTCCCCCTAGCAGAGAAAATATGAACATATTGGACAGGATGCCGTTAGTGAGCATTTTTTTATTCTGGGTTCCGGCTTTAGGCGCATGGGGGGGAGGGGGGGGGGGTCCGGCTCTCGGCCCGTAGTCAATGCCTCCGATTGAATCATGTGGGGAATCCTGTGGGAGATGCCGATGAGGGAATCCTAGGGGAGACCCCCCATGGGGGAATCGCGCAGCGGCTGCGCGGGGCTGCGCCAAGGCTATGCGTGATTTGGCAAGCCTGTGCCAGAATTGCTAGGGATCACCTATTCATGATTCCACGAGGCCGTCGCTGGCATAACAGGGGAGGGCCCAGCCGGAGGCATGCTTTCTGGCGATCGGGTCTGGCGCCCCTGAGCCCTTTCGTTGTGGTTCCAGAAGAGTAGCACGATAAAATGCGCAGAGTTGCACACATCAGCGATTCGAGTTTCTACCGGGGGAGGGGGGGGGGGCGCCGGCCCCTGTAGTTCGTCCGATCGATTGAAGCAGGTGCCAAAATCAGCCCGGAACTTCTCTACGGGGGGGGGGAGGGGGGGGGGAGGGGCGTTCCGCCGAAAGCAAAAACAAATAATAAAAGAATGCTCACTTACAACTCCATGGGCGCGGGGACTGTCACAGCCAATGGACGCGGCGCCACTCAGCCCAGACACACTGGAAGAAGACAGAGACACAGGATGCCTTCATGCCCCATGGCTGCGAACCCACCCAACCGAATATTCGTTTACTCCACCTTCTCTTTGATGCGGGAGCGCACCTGCGTCCTTAACGAACAAATTAAATACAAAAGAAGGCAATGACTACGAAGTCCATCAGTGAGGCCGACTGGATGGGCATGTCGGGGCGCGGTTGGGGCGTCTGGAAACGTCTTGACATCATGGAAATCAGAACAAGAATGCCGTGACGAACCAGCCTGGGGGGGAGAAGGGGGAGAATTTTGAAAAAGTGCCCCCACTGGGCCCGGGGACCCTGCCGCCTGTTATAATATGTCTTGGGGCCGTTGTTGGCCGCCTTGCCGACTGTCTTATCGCAGCCGGAGGCGAATGAGCTGTCTTGGCGGCGTTTTGGGCAGCCATTCACGGGGCTCTCTTGGGGCTCTCCGTAGCCGTCTTGCACCTACCTTGAAAGCTCCTTGGCAAGTTTTGGGCGTCGGAGGCCCTCGAGATCGAGAACCATCAAGTCTTCCGAACGCCTGGCGGAAATCTGAGAAGTCGGCCTCGCGAAGCCGTTTTGGTGGCATTCTCGGGCCCATCTGGAGGCGGCTTTGGAGCCTCTTGGGCCGTCGGTGACGCCTCTTCAGCCGCCCGATGCTCCTGCAGAGCGCCTAGGGAGTAGCTCGGGGCCGTCTTGCGCCGTCTGGGCAACGCCTGATCGTCCTTTTGCGGCCCTGTTGAAGCTCGGGCTGGTCCTGGACGCTTCTTGAACCATTTTGGCACATTAGTGGACCGCCATGGTAACCTCTGGGGGCTCTCTTGGGCTACTTTGGGACTACAAGATCTCTCACACACGTATGTATATCGACTGTTTTTCGGCCCATTCCGCTACCGTGCCTGGGGTCAGAAGCTTCTTGGAGCGCTTTTGGGGTCTCTTGAAAAACTTCCCGGGAACCTCTGGCAGGAATTTTGAAGCCTCTTGGAGAATCCTTGGGCTCTTCGGGACCTCTTTGGGGCCCTGCTGGCGATCTGAGGGGTTCTCTTGAGGCGGAGGGCTCGAAATGTCAGTTCGAGTTTGCGCTCGTGGGCACTTTTGGGCGACTGCTGGGCAGTCTTGGGGCCCTTCGGTTGAGCATCCCTGAGCCTCTCTTGGGTGCCTCTTGGGGTGAGTTGGGAGGCCTCCTTGGCGGTCTCGGGGCGATTCGTGGAGCCTCCTGGGTCCTCTTGGACTCCTTCTCTACCTCCCCCTCCTCCTGCCTCCCTCCCTCCCTCCCCCCTATCGAGGGGAAGTCTGGGCCGGCTCGCCAGGAGGAGGGAGGCGATCTTCATGTTGGGCAGGCGCAGGGTCCGCTGCACCCAGCACAGGAAGGCCGCGGCGATGAGGTCCTGGAGGGCGCGGGAGGAGGGGCGGGGGCGAGCTCCCCCAAGCCTCCAACGCACGGAGCGCATCGCAAAACACATGTTCGCAATTTTGGGCCTCCGAGGGCCCTCGCTGGGCCCCAGAGCCTTGAAAGCACGACTCTGGACGAAGAGCTGGCACTGGAGCGAGAGTCGAGGCGTCTGGGGACCCCGTACAAAAATCTCGAGATCGTCATCTCGGCCTCCTGCAAGTTTTGACCTCGACCCTCGAGGATCGAGGGGGAAGATTTTCGGGTGCGTCAGAGAGGACCACTTCGGGCCTCCACAACCATTCCCAGGGGACTTGGGGGTCCGTCTGGGGGTCCGGATCCAAGGCGGAAGCTAAACTTCCCAATTCCTCCTCCACCCCTTCCCTTACAATACACATGACGCTCCCCTGCTGTACCACCAGACGCGTCCGTAGCGTGGGCAGGGCGTTTCGCGGGAGTCTTCCTTGCAGTTGATGACTCTGCAACTGAGAACCCCAACAGGTAGCAATGATGACGAGCAGTGGTTCCCAAACTGCGTCTCTCGCCGAGTTGCCGCGGCCACTCGTTTTATACGCTTGCAACAGTGGCAGCGATGACTCTCACCTCAATTAGCACCTCAAGCTCTCGTCTTAAAATAAACCCAGACATATCGAGTGATTTCCAAAATGCGACTCTGGCCTTAGCGTCGCACGCATCATTCGCTTTCAAAGCGTCAAGCCACTACGATGATGAATGGCGACTCTTTTTCCAAAATTTGGTTGTCGCCTGAGACTTCCTGAAATTCTATGATCCGAAGTTCCGAATTGTGCGACGCTCAGAGACTGATGTAGGGCGGCTCTTTCCTCAAATGGAGCTCTCGCGCGAGACGTCCGCGAAGTGCATGACCAGGACATCGGAGTTGTCGAACAACGATACAGGCGGAGGGCAGATCTGTTGTCAGAACGGCGCTTTCGCTGGACACCTCCATGAACTTTATCATGTTACCTTGTAGCGTTTCTGCAGCTGTCTGAGATGGAGCACACGTTCTTTACAACATCGCATCTCGCGTGAGTGGCAAGACCACCACTGGGCGATCGTGATTCGAGGGTGGCACTTCCCGCAGTGGAAAGGGACACGGCCAGGAACTGTTGCTTTGGCGTCACGCGGCGGCGCCTGCGACACGCTACGCCCTGCAAGTGGATCGTGTATTGCTCCGCTCCGCGGGGCGGGAGGCTGGGAAAATCGGGGGGGGGCCAAGAGGGGGGCGTCCAAGAGGGGGGGGGGCGCAAATCATGGCCGGCGGTATGTGCGCGGCCCGGGGGGGGGGCCAGGGACGTAATGAAATAATACGAGGCGCCATGAAATCTGAGGACATCTCATGGCCCACGCTATGATATCCGCCCCCCCCAGTCATCACCCCCCTCGTTGACGCCCCCGAGAAAAGCTCGGGCCGTTGACTCTTGAGAACTACGTAGGGCGTGGTTAGCGTGTCGCGCCGAAGCGTGGTGGGCCAGAACCAGCGGCGCGAGATGCTAAGCAAGAGCTCCTGATCGTGCTTGTACAGACTTCCTTACGCAGAGCTCAATTCTAGTGTGCTCATTTCTGGCTGGCTAATGTCCACTCGTTGTGTTTTCCTGGCCGCACACGCCGCGCAGTCGATACAAACCCACCTGTGCACGGTTGCACGGGGCAGCGCGGACGACACCGCCACCCGCACATGCCCGCACATGCCGTACAGCCTCAAAGGGAACCGCATGCACAGGGCTGCGCGAACGCCAACGCCCCGCCGCACATGCCCGCACACGACACATTCGCATCAACTACACGCTGAAGATCGACATGCCCTCAACCATCCCCATGAACCAGCCCGTGCACGCTCCTTCTCCCTCTCCCCTTCCTCGTCACTCTCATCATCATCAGGACCATCATCATCAGCATCATCATCAGCATCAGCATCAGCATCATCATCAGCAACAGCATCACCACCATCATCAGCAGCATCAGCAGCAGCAGCAGCATCAGCATCAGCATCATCATCATCAGCATCATCGTCAGCAGCAGCATCGTCATCATCCTACTCAGACTCCCCTATCGTCCTGCCTGCATACCGCCTCCTACGCCTCCTCCGCATCTTCCTTCCTCCGTCCTCCGTCCTCCGTCCTCCGTCCTCCTGTCTGCATACCGCCTCCTACGCCTCCTCCGCATCTTCCTTCCTCCGTCCTCCGTCCTCAACCCTCCGTCCTCCTGCCTGCACCCTCCGTCCTCCGACCTCCGTCTCCAGTCCTCCGAACCTCCGTCCTCCTCCGTCCTCCTCCTCCTCCTCCTCCTCTTTCCTCCTCCTCCTCCTCCTCCTCCTCCTCCTCCTCCTCCTCCCTGCACGTCCTCCTCCTCTCCTGGTCCTCCTCCGGCTCCTCGCCTGATACTCCTCCTCCCTCCTCCTCTTCCTCCTCCTCCTCCTCCTCCTCCTCCTCCTCCTCCTCCTCCTCCTCCTCCGTCCTCCGTCCTCAACCCTCCGTCCTTCTCCCTGCGCCCTCCGTCCTCCGTCCTCCGACTTCCGTCCTCCGAACCTCCTCCTCCGAACCTCCGTCATCCTCCGTCCTCCTCTCCTGCTCCTGCCTCCTCCTCCTCCCCTCTTCCTCCTCCTCCTCCGTCCTCCGTCCTCATCCCTCCGTCCTCCTCCCTGCTCCCTCCGCCCTAATCCGTCCACCGACCTCCGTCCCAGCCCTCCGAACCTCCGTCCTCCTCCGTCCTCCTCCTCCTCCTCTTCCTCCTCCTCCTCCTCCTCCTCCTCCGCTTTTCCTCCTGCTCCTCCTCCCTCCTCTCCTCCTCCTCTCCTCCTCCATCCTCCTCCTCCTCCCTCTCCTCCTCCATCCTCCGCCTCCTCCTCTCCATCCTCCTCCTCCTGACTCCCTCCTCCTCCTCCTCCTGCCTCCTCCTCCTTCCTCCTCCTCCCTCCTCCTCCTCCTCCTCCCTTACTCCTTCCTCGTCCTCCTCCTCCCTGACATCCTCCGCCTCCTCCTCCTCCTCTCCTCCTCCTCCTCCTCCTCCTCCTCCTCCTCCTCCTCCTCCTCCTCCTCTCTCCGTCTCCCACTCCTCAACCCTGCCGTCCTCGTCCCTGCCACGGCGTCACTCCGTCCACCGACCTCCGTCTCCATCGTCTCCTAGCCCTCCGATCGCCCGTCCTCCTCCGTCTCCTCCTCCTCCCTCCTCCTCCTCCTTGCTCCTCCTCCTCCTCCTCCTCCTCCTTCCTGGTCCTCCTCTTTCCTCCTGCTCCTCCTCCTCCTCCTCCCTCCTCCTTCCTCCTCCTCCACTCCTCCTCCTCCTCCTGCTCCTCATCCTCCTCCTCCTCCTCCTCCTCCCTCCTCCTCCATCCTCCTCCTCCCCCTCCTCCTCCTCCCTCCTCCGCCTCCTCCTCTCGCTCCTCCTCCTCCTCCTCCTCCTCCTCCTCCTCCTCCTCCTCCTCCTCCCTCCCTTCCGCCTCCGCCTTTCCCCCTCCTCCTCCTCGTCCCTCATTCCTCCTCCCCCCCTCCTCCTCCTCCGTCCTCCTCCTCCTCCTCCTCCTCCCTCGCTCTCCTCCTCCTCCCCCTCCCCCTCCTCCTCCTCCTCCTCCTCCCTGACTCTCTGTCTCTCTGTCCCTGTCCCGACCACCTGGAACTGTGCAAATACTGCGCCGCCATGTGCCCAAGAAGGTGCCCATCATATACGTGCTGAGGACATGTTTTTGGCCGTGTCTTCCTGGCCCAACAAATGCCGAGCACATGCCGGGGCAGTATTTGCATATGGCGACCAGGGAGACAAAGAGAGAGAGAGAGAGGAGAGAAACAGAAAACAAACAATATGTATATATATGTGTGTGAGGAGAAGGAGAAGGAGGAGGAGGAGGAGGAGGAGGAGGAGGAGGAGGAGGAGGAAGGAGCAGGAGGGAAGACGGGGCCGAGCAAGGAGGTGGGAGGGAGGGAGGGAGCAATGGAGGACGAGGAGGCGGAAGGAGGAGGAAGGGGGGTGAGGAGGAGGAGGGATGCGGAGGAAGTGGGGAGGAGGAGGAGGAGGAGGAGGAGGTGGAGGAGGAGGAGAAGGAGAGGGATGAGGAGGAGCGAGGATGCGGAGCGAGGAGGACGAGGGATTGAGGGCGAGGGGAGAGGGGAGAATGATGAGAGAAATGGCATGAAAGGAGCAAATGTCGGATACGCAACGAGCGCACCTCGCTTGTCCGCATTCCTCCCTCCTCATCGTTCCTCGTTCTCTTCCTCATTTCTCCTCCCTCCTACTCCCCCTCCCCCGTGCGCGCTGAATGATGATGATGATGCTGATGATGATGATGACGATGATGATGTTGATGATGATGACGATGATGATGACGACGACGACGATGATGATGATGATGATGGTGATGCTGATGATGATGATGATGATGATGATGATGATGATGATGATGATGGTGGGGGAGATGCAGGGGATAAGGGTGATGATTGATCAGATGAGAATCATGATCATGACGGCGACGGTTACAACGATGTCGGTGATCATGGCTATGATGCCGGCGGAACGGGGAGGGCAGAGGGAGCAGCCAATTTGGAGCCCGGGGTGGAACGAGAGGAGGGCGGCGGATCGGATCGGAGCGTGCGTCGGATCGGGCCGCATCGGTACAGAGTCGGAATCGAATCGGATCGGCTGCGTCAAGATGCACAACAGCACCATGAAACCATCCGGCCGCATCGGATCGCTGGAGCATCGGAATCGAATTGGATACGTCTGGCAGTAATCGATCTCGAATTGGGTCAAAATGGAACTTGAAGAAAGGATGAGGAGCAGCAGGCATACAGGGCAAGGTAGAAGGGGTCCGTCCCTGCTTAGGGAGGCGATCGGCCTGGTTCCCGTGACAAGGAAGCGTGCTCTGCTACCCGCGTCGTCAAAATCCGCGTGCATCCACATGTGCCCTGGTCCTCCAAACTGGCCGAACAAATCACATCACAAATGCCCCAGATCTGTTACTGGCGAAAGCTGTATCAGCGGTCTGGTTCAGCACAGCCTCTGTGCATCGCATGATTGCGGCAGAGGGGGCAGATGGCCCACTCCAAAGCCCTGGATCCAACAATTCGTTCAAAACTGAACGACTTCTGCCGTCCTTCGGCTCGCGCTGGAGCGCGATTTGCTCAAACTTTCCCTGGAGGTCTCTAGACGTCCCTGAATTTACCCAGACTTACCTGGATGTACCTCGATGCATCTGCATCTACCTGCATGTATCTGGCTCGATCCCCAGAAGTCGATTGGCGAAAAGTCGTCAAGGCCTTCCGCCGGTCTTCCGCGGAGGCCGAGTCGTGCGGAGGGCGAGGCCCTTCTGGAACGCCCCGGCCGACTCCAGATACCCTGAGCCAAAAAATATGTTCATCTCTTGAGGGCGCATGTTCTACTTCCGCCACCTTCCGCCGCCCTTCCACCGGCCTCCGCCGGCGGAGGCGGCCTCGTACTACTTCCGCCATCCTTCCGCCGCCCTTCCGCCGCCTTCCGCGGCGGAAGAGATGACAGCTCCTTCCGTCCTCGAAGCCAAGGCCCTTGTTGGAGCGCCCCAGGTGGAGAGCGCAGGATGGGGGCCGCCCAGTCCACAGAAGCGGGAGGGCGACGCGACTGCGCGCAAAGGGATGATTTGTCGCGACGGCCGTGCCAGGAGGACGCTGCACACACTGCTTTCCGGCGCTGCCGCGCGCCCCGCATCTCGGAGGGGCCCGGCCGAGGCGCCTAGTGCGCCTCTGGGCCCGTCTCGGGGTGCAGCCTCGGTCCTGCGTCTCGGAGGAGGGCCCGTCGAGACAGCAAGGCGGCCCTCCGTGGCGTGCTGGTCGTCCCTTTTTGGGGGGGCCTCCCGGAGGCTGCTCGTCGCTGCGGCCCGATCCGACCTGAAAAACTGCCCAGGCCGGGCACCGGGAGGGGTCCAGGGGCAGGTTTTGACCTCCTCCTCCTCCTCCTCCTCCTCCTCCTCCTCCTCCTCCTCCTCCTCCTCCTCCTCCTCCTCCGGGGCCGGGTGGGAGGGCCGCTGGCCGCTTCAAGCGGCCCTCTTCCGATCGTCGATTTCGGGAACGTCTCTCAGCACGCGAGCCCGAGTCGAATTGTCATCATTATCGTCTAAGCGGTCAAGGTGGAAGGGTAACAAACAGGCAGCCAGCGGTCGGGTGCGTCCAGGAGGGGAACGTCCACGAGGGGGTTCGAAGATCGAGGACGCGGGCATGTGTGCGGACGAGGGGGAGGGAGGGGCAGTGAACGCATTCAAACTAGAAAAGGAAGACAGGGCCACGGGATCCAGGAATATGCCATGGCCCCCGCCATGAGATCCATCCCCCCTAGTCATCACCCTCCCCTCTTGAGGGCGACGAGATCTACAGTGGAGGCCAGTCCACAAGAAACTTTCCACAAGAAACCCAACTCTGAGACCCCAGGACGTCCATTGATCTTTGGTGTGGGAACGTCACGCTTTCCATCGCACAACCATCGAAACCCAAGAAACCCAGGGCACCCTGGAGGCAAGCAAGGTGCTTCTCGGCATGGGTCTCCACTGTGTACAAATCCACTGCCCCTGGCCGGCCAATCCTGGCCCCAGGAGCGGTGTGTACGCCCTCCTGGCCTGGCCAGGGAGGCACATGCACCGCTCCTGGGCCCAGGATGTGTCCGTCCAGAGGGAGGGGGGGGAGGAGGAGGAGGAGGAGGAGGAGGAGGAGGAGGAGGAGGAGGAGGAGGAGGAGGAGGAGGAGGAGGAGGAGGTGGTGGTGGTGGTGGTGAAGCATCAAGTGGTCCTGAATCCTGCTCGACGGATCAGCGGCGACCGATGGGCGGCGTGGGATCACTGTGTCCCCGCCGATGTCAAACAATCGCCATCCCCCGTGGCTCCCTCTCCAGGACGCATGGCTGGAGTGGACGGGTCGAAATCATGCAACAAACACGAACTCAAGGCAGAGCTAAGGTGGCACATACGAGGAGGAGGCACGGAAGAAGGAAGGCCGAGAGGAGGGAGGACAAGAGGGACGAAGGAGGGTAGGCGCCACCGAAACTCATTCAGGCTAAAAGAACTGCACGAAGCATTCGGGCACGAAATTGGCACGAAACCTCTCCTCTAGGAGTTGCGCACGCCTATACATTACAGGTAATGCATGTGTACTCCCGACGTCTGAAACGCAACACTAGGGAACCAACGCCAGGGCCCTATCCCCTGCGTCGTCTTCCTCGCTTCTGGACGGGCTGTTCAGGAGGCTCCCAAGTTCCCCCGAAACCTCACGCGCCCGCGCTCGAGCACAGTCTGACCTACAGCATACTGCTCACAACATTGCTAGCTGCACCCGGCGTGCTCACAGCCCTCTCACTCTGCTCACTACTCATGACTTGCGATGCCTGGAGCTGCGGAGGAGCCGCTCCAGACTGCCCTGCACCTTCCTCTCCTGCGTCGTCCTGGGGGGCGGTCCTATTTTGGGCTGGCTGCCCATCTTGACGAAGAGCGCCGTGATGACGCCATTGATCGGCACCATGAAGGTGCCGCCCCCCAGCGTCGTCCACGCGTTGACGAAGTAGGTGTGGCGCACCATGCGGTTCTTGATGGCCACCTCCTTCTCCGCCCATACCTCCTTGACCTTCCAATATTTGAGATACTCTGCTGCCGTCACCATCGGCAGCGTCCTGATCGTATTCACGAACTCGGTGAGGGCCTTCAGCTCCTTCTGAACGTCTTGCTGCTGCTGAAGCCAGGCGTTGCCTACCAGCGCCCCGAGCATCGTCATGCACAAGACGAGGCCTGGATGACCCTGACCGTGATCCGCTGGCTTGGCCTTGACTGCGTCCATGTACTGCTCTATCGTCGTGATCGCCACCGCGTTCAGCTCGTTCTCCTGAGGAAGAAGCTGCGTCGATAAGAGACAGCCCTCCAGCGCTCTGTTGCGCTGAGCCGTGTTGAGCTGGAGCTTGATCAGGTCCGTCGCCGTCTCTCCATCGGACTCGTCGGTGTCCGCGGCCATCATCGCAGCACCTGCGTCGCCTCCCTGTCGCCCCTTCTTCTGGGGCGGGGGGCGCTCGCCGTTGGAGCCACCACCGAAGGAGATCTTGGGAGAGTCCGTCGCCAGCCGCTTCTTGGCCTCCGCTAGCTTGCCCTGGTCGATTGCCAGCGCCCACAACGACATCAGCAGTGAAGACGAACTGAGCTGTACTCGGCAGTTCAATGTGTGTTCTGATATGCCTCTGGAGTTGCTCAAGAGAAATGTGTTCCAGACCGCAGGCCGGGCAGGCTAGCGATAAGGGCTGGACTACCTGATGCTGCACAGGGCTGCGATCACAATGGCACGCATGATTGAGGAATAGCCGCCGAACATGCTGCTGGGATATAGCGCGCGTGGCATGCACACTCATGCACCAAGGGCATTGGTTAGTTATTGTAAGTAGCTGGCTTAATGCACGATGACCATGGCTGCCTTCTCGGGTGAAGCGCATGTGCGCGTACCACGCAGTTTGTGAGTCAAACGTGAGCCCACATACTGCCCCACTACTAGTAGTTTCATTACATACCCAGACAGGTGCAGGTGGCGGTTCAGGTAGCTGCTCATCTTGTACATCCCTAGGTTCGTGTAGTGCTCGGCCTCTAGCATCAATAACTCCCTCCCAAAAACGCTGACGTAGTTTAGCGACATTAAGTTTCAGGAACTTCGCGCTGAACTGCGGGGTGAACACCTTGAAAACCTTGCCCTCCATCTCATCTAACAGCTCTTTGCCTTTTCCGAGGTGAACAATCGAACTAATGTCATTCGCCGCCTGCAGAGCCCAGGGGCTCCCTTGGAACTTACCATCGGAGTCACGATGAAGCTGCCAATCAGTTACTGTCGGGGTCTGCTCATCTGGAAGTTGCCCAAACATTGCCGCCACAAGTTGCTGATTGTCTTGCCGATGTTGCGTGATTTGCTGCAGCCAAGTTAACCGTCTTATTCGCAATTCCAGTTGAGATGGAATCAAGCCCAGCCTCCCCCACACCTGTCGTGTTTGCAGCGCCGTGTATTTAATGCCCCCATCAGGCCGAGCTTGTTTCAGCGTAGCGTCCCCCTTAAGAAGCTTCCTCCCCCACATCAGCAACAACCCATCAATCATGTCATAGTCACTCGCCAAGGGAATGAAAGCTCCCATGCCACTCAAAGCCGCACCCTGGACCCTCGCCTGGAACACAATCAGTAAGATATGCCGAGGAATTCGAGGACGATACCAAAAGTTGCCCATGGAGTACCAGGCCCTATACATATGCTTCTTGATTGCAAGCCTCTGTTGTGATGTAGTTGAATTATGATGAAAATGAATGCCAAGATATGGTGCATGCTGACAAACCTGGCCGGCTACATCACGCGTATATTGCGCAGATGTGAAGCGTCTCGACTGCGTGTGGGCTCCAACTCCAACAAATCGAGGAACGACATTTTGCTTGCTGGTATTCTGTGCACCCCCAACTGTATACAGGCACTCATCTAAGTCCTGGCTCGCGCCATTCACAGCCTTGACCATTCCATCCGCTGTTCGAGACACGCACTTGTGAGCTATATCATCCATGAATACCGTCGTGCTGATGTCAACCTGTGCTTCTGGGTCTTCTCCGAGGGGGTCTGAACACATGAGGTGCTGACCGTCAACTTTGGCATGCTGGAGGTCAATCCACGGGGCGAGTACACATCTATCGAACGTGCGCGTGTATTTAGTGGGTGCTGCTTGATGGCCTTGCAGAACTCCTTCTCCCACCCGAAAATGTCCCTCCCCATCCACGCACTCCAATGATATGATACTATTGTGATTGCATGCGTGCCCAAGAAAAATATCTCTTGGATCTAGATGTAGATAGTCTGTGTCATCACAGGCGGTAGCCGCTATACTGCCAAACGCGTTGGCCTGGTCATAGAATATGGTGCAATGTGACTTCCTCAGCTGTGTCAATCGCCAACTGGATATAAGTTGTATGCGGATTGCCGACTCTCTCCTACGATGCCGAAGGCCTCCATGCAGATACGGGGGGTACAGCTTATCCGAATAACAGATCTCACCGCGACGACCAACATGCTTGGAGAACGCCTTACTGAACGGGCAGGTGCGATGTACGAGTCGCAATGCCTTCATGCCCGTTTTGTCCGTCGGCTTGGGGAGACAGCAACCTGACGACCTCAACCAATCCAGGGGTACTTTACAGCTGCCCCTGACGTCCCACAAGATCCCCCTCACACGTCTGTCAAACCAACTCATGGAAGGGATATCCGCACTAAAAGCCTGCTGCTGATCACGGTACTTGCGATCTCGACGGGTGGGGTGGAGCAGCATCCGAAAGATCTCGAGGGGGAGGCTCCAGCTTGGCACCGTTTTGCGATACTTCATACTAAGCAGAGCGGCACGGACTCCAGAGAGATCACACAGAGCCTCGTCCTTAAAGCCAGGCTCATACATGTCGTAACCCAGGCCCTCCTCATGTCGATCAGGTGGTAAGTTGGCCACTTCGACCATCTCACACGATTGGCCACCCTCTCGTCCCGGCTGTGCAAGATGCTCGCGCCATATCTCACGTGTGGGCCTATACGACAAATGTGTGTTGTAGAACCTTTTCCCAGGACCCACCGATGTGCATGCTATGCGCCGTGTGAGCCTATGTGCATAACTCCACTGCTGCTGCTGTAGGGCTTCTCGAAGCTGCTCAGCTAGATCCTCCATCCTCAGCTTTTGTTTCATCTTCCTCTGGTTCCTGACCTGCCGAGTGATCCTAAAAAGCTGTTGCTGCGTGCTGGTGAGCTCCTGCTGCTGCTCCTCAGTGAGTGTGCCGATGTATTGCCGAAGAGGAGGAGGAGGAGGAGGAGGAGGAGGAGGAGGGGGAGGAGGAGGAGGAAGCCATTTGGCCTCTTGGGGCCAGCCGATCCCGATCGATCCATCGGGGTCGGTCGGCGCCTGCCGCCCGATCGATCGCGGTGGCAGGGCGCATCGCGCATCGGCCAGCCCCCGAGGCCGGGCTCACGCGCGCCGCGCCCCATACCCTGCGGCAGGGGGCCACCCGTGCCTCCCTGTCCCCTGCCGCAGGCCGCGGCGCTCGCGGCCGCGCTGCGGCCAAGCGGCGGGACGCCGCGTCATCATCGAGGAGGAGCTCCAGAGGGCGCTGCCCACCGCCGCGAGCGGCAGCAGAGAGCCCAGGACAGGCTCCTGCTCCGCCTGCGGGCAGCGGCCGAGCGCCTGGCCGCCCACCACTCCGCCCAGCCAGCGATGGCTCGTGATGGTAAGGGCAGAGGCGGTGGTGGCCGTAGCGGCAAAGGCCAGGCCCAAGAGGAAGAAGCACCGCCAGCAGCGCCCCCATGGCGTCAGGAGAGGTGGCACGGCGCTGGCTGGCGAGAACAGCACTGGCACGCCGAGCCAGCTGCTGAGGAACCGCCCTGGCGCAGGGAGCCGTCGCGGCCACGACGCTCTGGCCAGGCCAGCCCTCGCCAATGGCCACAGCAGCAGCACCAGCAGCCCAGTCAGCATCCCTGGCAGCAGCAGCAGCAGCAGCCCAGGGCGGGCAAGGGTGGCCAGGCCAGCTCCAGCAAAGCGGACCAGCGTGCTCAAAAGGTCATCGACTCAGTGGCGGCATGCACGCTGGACCAGGCCACCACCCACCCAAAGTGGCAGGCGCCCCCGGCCGACCGCGCAGGCATCCAGAAGTTCCTGAGCACCGCCGATCAGAGGCTGAGGAAGCTGGGCGACCTGATCATTGCCAAGCAGGCCGCGGGGGACAGCACTGAAGAGCAGCTACGGGAGATCGCGGTCATCAAGTATCAGAAGCTGGTCGCGAGAAGGCCGAACGACCAGCTGCAGGTGCTCAGCAAGAGGCGCAAGGCCGTCAAACTCGAAGTCATCGCCCTAGAAGCCAAGTCGAACGAGCTGCGGGACGACCTCAAGGCCAAGCAGCAGGAGTTGAGGCAGCTCGAGTCCAACATCGCCGACGTGAGGGCTGTGCTCGCCGACGGCGGCGCGGCGGACGACGAGGGCGACTGGGACACGGACGGGTTCGGCTTGGCACCGAGCTGGGATGCTTTCCACAAGGCTGTGATTGACAGGCGCCTGAACAGCGAAGCACCTGGTGACGGACTCCCAGCTTGGCCATCAGGAGTGGTGGGGCAATCGCCACGATCAAGAGCCAGCTCGGCAGGCAGCGCAACCAGAGGCTTCGCAGATCAGGTGGCCAAGGCAAATGCGGAGCGGGCCCACCAGCAGCAGCGCCATGCCGAAGCCGAGCAAGAGTTCGCTGCCGAACTGGCGGAAGTAAGGAGGGTTGCTCGCGAACAAGCACTCCGCCACAATGGCGAGCAGGCGAAACTGAGGCTGGCACTCAAGGAGGAGTCAGAGCAGCTGCAGCGCATCACCGCAGCGGAGAGCGCAGCCCAGCAGCAGCAACAGCAGCAACACAAGGCCCTCCGACATGAGATCAAGAGGCAACAATACGAGCAGCTCGAGTTCGCGACGCAGATGGAGGCCAGAATAATCAGCCATGACACAGCCTTCACTCATGCCAAGGCAGAGGCGGAAGCCGCGACACACCGGGCAAATCACCTGCATGAGCAGCTCGAGCAAGTACGAGCGGAGCACCGGGAGAAGCCGCAACCCCAGGACGGCGCCTACCAAGACCTGATGAGGGCAAGAGCCGAGGCACAAGAGTCACTGCGACGGGCCCAGCATGAGAGCGCCCAAGCGACAGCTGCAGCGGGTAATCTCAAGCAGCAGCTCGCCAGGCAGGAGCTGGTCATGGAAGAGAAGCTCCAGGAGGCCAAAAAGAACCACGCCCTCGAGATAGAAGCTGCCGCCGAATCAGCCAGGGTCCAGGCAATCGCCCAGGCTCAAGTGGTTGCCAACGCCAAGGGAAAAGGGGCCCTCCCGCCGGCAGAGGCGGCCAGGCTGCAAGGGATCGTCCAGACAGCAGCACGGCAGCAGGAGCGGCTCAAGCAGACCAAAAACGAGCTCGAGGCAGCTGAAGCCCGCATACACGAGCTACAGCAGTACTCCAAGCTTGAGGCGGGCGCTGCGCAGCGGGCAGCACAGGTGGCATACCATGAAGCAGCGGAGCTGAGAAGCGCCAACAAGGAGCGGCAAGTCCCGCATGAGGTGCAGGCTTTGCAGTTCGCCCTGCTAAGGACCAGAGCAGAGGAGGAGGAGATCGCGAAGGCCAGCCTGAAGGACAAGGAGGCAATGCGGGCAGAGCTCGAAGGCAGTGTTGAGGGAATAAGGGCGAGTCTCACCCGCCAAGTCATGATAGAAGAAGCGAACGCACATGACTTGCAGCTGCACACAGAGAGCCTGCGACAGGAACTGAGCAGCTACGCGGTGCAGCTGAGCGAGCAAAAGTCCAACGCAGAGGTGCAGGAGCAGGCGCTCGAGGAGGAGCTCGCCCAGGCCCTCACCTTCAGGATCGCCAGCATGGAGGAGGCCTCCGCCATGGAAGACTTCGCCAGCCAGCAGAGGACGGGCAGGGAGGAGGCTATCCACCTTGCGCTGCAAGAAAGCCTCCAGCGCTCCAGCACGCTGCACACCGAGCTAGACGCCATCGCAAAGAAGGAGCAGCAGGGCGCGTCGGAGACAGAGGAGCTAAAGCTGAGGATGCAGAGCCTGGAAGCCATCGCAGCCAGCAGGGAACGCGAACGCAAGGCCATGGTCAACCTGTACGCCGAGATGAGGCAATACGGACAGGAGGGCTACGACTTCACCAAGAGGGCAGCTCATCATCTCGTCCAAGGGGGCCACCTCCCAACGTCCCAAGAGTCCATGGACGACTACCAGGAGGCCGCCGACCTGTACGAGGAAGCCAGAGGAGCAGCCGAGGCAGCGGCCGCCACAGTCGAGCCCCCCGTTGCGACCTTCCAAATTGGTGCAGCTGAAGAGCGCCCAGCCAACAGGGGCCGCAGGCAGAGCAGCCCCTCCCCTCGGAGGCCCGCATCAAATAGGTCAGCCAGGTCAGCAACCCGCCAGACCGACGAAGGCGAGGCCCTCCTCACAGAGCGTGACAGGTCCAGGAGCCCCGACAGGCCAGACCCGCACGAGGAGGCAGAAAGATACGAGCGCGAACAAGATGAGTTGCACAGACAAGCTGCTGAGGAGAAAGCACAATGGGAAGCCGTACAGATGGAGGAGGAGCTGGAGTCCGTAGTAAGGGACCACGAGGCGAAGGAGATCCAAAGGCGCTACGACGAGGAGGCCCCCCTGACCCAGTTCGGCACAGCGGGCACGCAGGACTCACGAGCGGAGGACGACGGCTCGGAGCACGCGCCGATGATCTACCCCGCCAGGTGGCCGCCCTGGAGCCAGGATCACCCCACACCCGATGAGGGTGATGAGATGAGGGGGATCACGCAGCACGAGGCAGATACAGACCTGGCATCCACGTCAAGGGCTAGCTCGATACCAGCAGAGCAAGGAGACCCTCCCACCCCGACAGCATCTCAGGTAATCCTCATTCCAGCATCGCCAGCGCCACTCAGCGAGATGTCACTCACGCCCACAGTTCCATTCGGGCATGAGGAGCAGCGCGGCCACGGTGGTGGAGAGGGAGCCGGCAGCTTCGTATTGACCCCTCCCCCTGCGTCCCAGCAGAACGCGGAGGCGGCAGGGGCCAGCATCGAGAGGCAGTATGAGGGCATCGACATCATGACGCGCCAGCACACCTCAGCCGCCGCCGCAGCTGCAGCCCTCGAAGAGGCGTTCGGTCCAGTGCCCGCATTTCCAGGAGAAGACATCAGCCAGGCCCACAAGGGTCAGCGGGTAGACTCTGGAGAGTCAGGCATAGCCCGTTTTCGTGGCCGAGTGGCCCGCAGGAGGGACGAGACAAGGGGCACAGCAACCCCCTCCCCTCCTGCAACTCCTGGAGCCGAGGTGCAGGCAGCAGCAGCGCCCGCCGAATCCCCCCGAGGGGGGGAGGGGGCCTAGCAGCGCCGCCAGGCTTCAGGTTATGCATGACAGAATTCATCGCCAGGAGGCGGCCGATGAGTCCAACAGGGCAGAGCACGACGGATGTGGGACTTCGTCACGCTCTCCGATCAGTTCGACAGCATCGATCTCCTGGGCAGCATCGGGGAGAGCAGCTGGGGCCCAAAGCCCGCAGCACGGCAGTGGGGTCCTCCACTACGATGCTCGACCTACCCACCACCAGAGGCTTGACAGCACGGCGGGCCCTGGAGGTAATTGCGACAGCCGTCTTGTAACAAATGGACCAGCGGAGATTCCGACAATCTCGCGCACCAGATCAGGTACTCCCAGGAGTCCAGGGTCTCGAGGGGCCACGACTCCAAACAGATGTGATACCGCAACGGGCATCGGCAGTGGGGCGGCCACTCCCAATCGCAGCAGCCAGCATCAGCAGCGGTATCAGTCACCTGGGTCTCGAGGGGCCAATGTGACACCACCACGGCCGACACGAGGGCCGCCCGCCGCGTCTCGAGGGGCGCTAGGCGGCAACCAAGGCGGCCCACTACCAGGGAGGAGTGAGGCATCCGCCAATCTGTCAGCACTCCAGGTCACAAGCCACCAAGATGGCTGCAAGGATGCGTTACCGGCTGCCCTTGCAATCAGTGTGCAACCCTCCGCCATTCGAGTCCATGAGATCGAGAACGTGGAAAGGACCTTTCTCGACGGTCAAAACTCGGCTGGCAGCGAGGCAGAGGATGGCATGGAGCAGTGCTACGAGAACTGGAGGCAAGCGTGCGCAGTTGCAGCCTTCCGAACAGCCCAGCGGAGTGCACGCCGCGCACGGCGTGCTGCGGAGAGCCACAGTCGTCGGGACAACAGCAGCAGCCACAACAGATACCACGACCTGGCGGTGGATCCACACCCGTCGGGCTCAGCAGCTCAACCAGCAGCACCTGTGCCCCCAGTCCCGACGGGCCCAAGCAGCTCACCGCTGTCCAGCAGTTGGAAGCCAACGCTCCCCTCGGCATCAGCGCGCTCCCACCACGGCACGGGTGCTACCAGTCACCCAGACGCCCTGGATGGCGAACCTCATCGTCTACGTGACAGCATGCTCCACGCCCAATCACGCGAGCCCCTGTTCAGTCAGGCCGCGCGGGCTGGATCGGACAACTTGAACTACGATGAGGGGAGCCAAATGCCATCACTACAACCCGTGAAGCGGAGTGCGTCTCAGGCTGGAGCCATATCACCAGCATCACCAACGCGTTCTCCGACGCCACGGCCACCTCCAGCACACATCACCACTACACCAAGTCCAGTTCCACAGGGCATGGGGCCGGCGCCAGGCCACGACATCGAGTACTCTCCCGAGTATATCAATGCAGAGAGGGCCAGGCGTGGCCGAAGGCGACCGCAGATCCCCACCACGACAGCACGAGAAAGAGGCCAAGCGACAGTGCTGCCAGTTCTCAGCCAGGACCCAGTAGCCGAGACACTTCGTGGCCGAGGCCGAGTCAACGTCTGCGACGACGTCGACACTACGACCCTGCACAGCATGGCAAGGTTGGCGTTGGAGATGTGCCCATCACGAGAGCTGCCGACCAGGCGGACACACATCTACACGGACGGCAGCTACAACGGCATCCCACACTCAGCCGCCTGGGCAGTTGTCATTGTCGACGAGTACGAAGACGGGAGCAACCTGCGAGGCCCGTTCGGCTTTCGGGGTTTCATTGCTGGCAAAGTCACCGAAACCTTAGACGACATGGTCAACAACGAGAAGGTGACGGCATACACAGCGGAGCTCACGGCAGTACTCTGGGCGTTGATGTGGGCCCTTGGTCAAGATACCGACGCGCCCATCGAGATCACGCCTGACGCCCTCAACGTCATCAACCTGGCCAAAGGCGAAGCCCAATGCCACGTACATCCGAGGTTGGGGGCAGTCATTCGTACACTTGCAGGCCTCCTCCAACAAGCCCGACCCACCCAGTGGCACCATATTAATTCGCACATCGGGCACCCTTGGAACGAGCTCGCTGATGGGATAGCAGATCAAGCCTCGGCCAGCGACCTGATGGACCCGAACATTGCAGCCGTACAGGCGATCGCCCACAACAAGTTCCTCTCCTGGGAATGGCTGCGATCAGCGCCAGACGCGGTCAAGGCCGCATACCCGCCCCTGCGGCATAAAGACTTCATCATTGAGGCCACTCAGCCGCAGGCAGCCCCAGGAGCGATCCAGAGGCCCATCAGCACTATCACCATCAAGGCCGACCTCAACGTGAACCTGTGCACGTACAACTGCAGGTCACTCAAGGCCACCGTGAGCTTCAAGCCGGGCAAAGGCAAGGCGGCCGGCAAAAGCAAGCAGAGCCTCTCCAAGGCCACGCACCTAGCAGCACAGTTTGCTGACATGGGCCTGCACGTCGTCGCCCTGCAGGAGACCCAGAGCGAAGGAGACGTCCGCAATGTAGGTGAATACGTCTGCTACTCATCAGGCCACATGCAGCAGAACAGAGGGTGCGACATCTGGCTCAACGTCTCCCAACCTATCAGCACGAGTGGGGCAGCGAAGTACCTAAGTGCCAAAGACACCCTCGTCCTCCACCAGCACGACAGGCTCTTGATCATCAAGACCCGCGTTGCAGGCACAGATATGGTTATCGCATCTGCATACGCACCCCACGAAGACTCCCACGCGGCGGAGAAGAGAGAATTCTGGGAGTCTGCTCAGCGATTGTCCGACAAGTACCGAGTGGACATCTTCATGGGGGACCTGAACGGGCGTCTTGGCGACTACGAGTCCCCAGGAGTTGGCACCAGTGGGTACCCAGAAGTGACCAACGGCAACGGCAAGCACATCATCAGCTTCGCTGCCGACACTAACATGGAGGTCATCAACACCACGAGGGATCCAGGCAGCAACTCATATACGCACGTCGGATCGAAGGGGCAGCACCACAGGATAGACTACATCCTGCTGAACTCCTCGATCGCCCCATACGTCGCGAGCTGCAGCACGGAGCCAGGTCTGGACCGAGGCACAGCTGCACAAGACCACATACCAGTGCTAGCCAGCCTCAAGTGGGCCGTCTGCAAGACCACCAAGGCCTCAGGACCGAGGCCCGATCTGACCAACTTGAACAACGACGTCGCCAAGGCCAGCTTCAAGGAGATCCTCAAGCAGGCCCCGATCATCCCGTGGGAGGTGGACGTCAACACCCACTGCGAGGAGGCCACCAGGGTCATTAACGACGCGGCCATCCAGGCCTTCGGCAAGGCCTCCAGGGCAACGAGGAAGCCCTACGTCACCAAGACTACCATGGGCCTGATCCGAGCCAGGCGCCTCACACTCAGAGTCCACCGTGCAGTACTCAGAAGAGAAGCCCACGACGGCCAACCTGGACGACTAGTAGCCCACGCCCACTCTCTTTGTGCAGGCGAAGTAGGGGACCCACTCTCTCTTTGGAGCAGAGAGCGTGGCGACGACGACGGCGCCATCCACGACATCCACCACTACGCGCACCTCCTCCTGAACTGGACAATCTCGCCCATGGACTACGCCATGGCCATCCTTTCCTTCCTCACCAGGTCTGGGCCCATAGTTGCCGCGGCCGTCGAGAAGGACCGAAGCGCATTCCTCAGTCGGCTTGCCTCGACAGCGTCCTCCGCCTCAGCTGCGAACGACGCTGCGGCCCAGTGGAAGGCTTACCGAGACCTACTAAGGCACGGAGGGAGGAAGGCGAAATTCCCAGCAGGAAAGCCCATGCGGCTCGACAATGATGGAGAGGTGATCCACAACTCCCAGGAAATGGCGGACCAGGAGCTCAACCATTTCGCGAAGATACAGGCGGGGAAGATCGTGACAGCGGATGACCTTGCTGACAAGTACAATCACGACAGCAAGATCAGGCCTTTCGACGGCATGCTGGATCTCTCCATGGTGATGCCCCTGGCCGTCTGTCAGGCCCAGTTCGCTGCGGCCAAGGCTGGGACGCAAGGAGGCCCCGACGGGCTCACGAACGCTGTCCTCAGGGCGGCCCCCACGGAGGCAGCGAGGCTACTGCACCCCCTCTTCACCAAGGTGGCGACCACCGTGCGAGAGCCGCTGAGCTTCAAGGGTGGAGACCTGGTCGCAATTCCCAAAGGAAAAGGCGACCCAAGGTACCTCCAAGCCTACCGCGAGATCCTCTTGAACAACGTTCTGGGCAAGCACCACCACAAATACCTAAGGACCATGCTCAACACTACCCTCGCCATAGCGCTGGAGGACATCCAGGTTGGCGGCCGGCCCAAGCGAGGGGCGGACATGGCGGTCCTTGCAGCACGCCTCTTCACCGAGAGAAGTCAGGCCCAAGGGAAGTGCTCCATGATAAGCTGCTACGACTTAAAGGAGGCCTTCTACTCGGTTGTAGTCCAACTGGTACATGGTATCCCAGGTGAAGAGGACGAAGTCCAGGAGGTGCTAGAGAACCTCGAGGTTCCCCTGTGGGCCCAGCCGCAGCTGGAGCACCTCATGGCCAACCCAGGGATACTCGACACAGTGTTGGACGGCTCCCACCTGGCTGCCCTCATTGCAGAAGGATATCGCAACAGGTGGACATCACACAGGTTTTCCCAGAACCTTATGGCACCGCACAAGGGCACGAGGCCTGGCGTGCCCCTGGCCGACGCGGACTTCAATCTGCTATTCGGCCGAGTCCACCGCATGATTGACAACTACCTGGCGCAGCGAGGACTACGACCTCAGGGCAAGCCTCTTGACAGCAGCTTCGCATGCGACAACGACCCCACAGATGGGCCACTCCAGGAGCAAGAACCACATGGCCTATCGTTTGTCGATGACCTAACGGGCATGCACGTGTTCACCAGCCCCGACCACATTCAGCATGAGGCCACCGAGTTCTGCGAAGCCGTCTACTGCGCCGCCAGCACCTTCGGCCTCCAGCTGCAACTCACCAAGACCAAGGTGATGATTGACTTCAGTGGGCCTGGGAGCCGGCAAGCGCGGGCCAGTTTCTACTCCGAGGGAGTGCCGAGGATCGAGGTCCCCCTCGCAGGGAGTTACGTCGAGGTGGTTCGTCACCACAAGCTCCTCGGGACCTACGTGACCGACAATGCATCCCCTGGGGTGGATGTCGCAGTGAAGGTAGCCACTGCAGCGACATCCACGAGGCCTCTCCATCGCGAAGTCCACAGGCGATCAGAGCTGGCAATCAAAGACAAGGCCTATTTAGCCGACAGCGTGGTGCTATCCCAGCTATTATACAATGCGTCTACCTGGCCCGAACTCACCGCAGGCCAGGCCAGGAATTTCAACAACCAGTACATCGTCAACTACGCTGCGGCGCAGAGGATCACTTGGAAAGTACGACAGAAAAAGGAAGTAACGAACACCCAGATCCTCGAAGGAGTCGACAAGCTGCCCCCAGAGATAGTCCTGCGACTTGAGAGGTTACGGCTATTTGGCAGATGCCTCAACTGGGGACCCCTGCACCTCCGCCGGCTACTTAGCCAAGCATGGGACGGTAGCTACGGCTGGGTGGCACTGCTCCGCCGAGACCTGGATTGGGTCCGCGACCACACAGGACCTGACGAGCGTGGTGGAGCATACACGCTCGAGGACTGGAAGGACTGGGCCAGGAACGACTACCAAAGCTACCTCAGCGCAGTAAAGAAAGCTTGCCAACGTGGCAAAGCTCGCCAGTACGACCACGACCACCATGCTCGATGGAGGCTTCGACTCCAACGGTGGACCAACACGGAAGCCATCTCGTCCTTCCCAGACCAGCATTTCGAGCATCAGCGCAAGTACTTATGCTACCACTGTGGACGTACTGAAGCCAGCGCAGCAGTGCTACGAGCACACATCACCAAGGACCACACCTCGTCGGGTCATCCTATTTCGTGGGCAACTGGTTCGGTCTGCTACGGATGCGGCATGGATTATCATACTACAAACAGGCTGGTCAAACACTTGCTGAGAGTGCGCAAGTGCGCTCGACATTGGAGAAAGACGCGCCCAGCAATCCTAAGTAGAGCCGAGCTGCAGCACAACCAGCAAATTGTCCGCGACCAGCAGCAGGCGAACCGAAGGGCGGGCAGGCCTATCGACTGGGCAGAGAAGCCTGCAGTCCCTGCTCGCCCTCCAGAAATACATACGGACGAGGACAGCGACGACAGCAACGGCGGCCACTACGAGAGCCTTGAGCTGCCCTTCATTGAGGAGCAGCCACCGCCGCCAGCCGCTGTACCGAGGCCCGGACCAGCTCGGACGTTATATGTGCTGCATCTATTCAGCGGCCGTCGCCGAGACGGAGATGTTCAGGACTGGTTTGACCGCCTCAGCAGTCGGGCTGCTTGCGACATACACATGCTCAGCCTGGACATCGCCAACGACCCGACCTTCGGCGACCTGACATCTGAGGTCGCAGTCAGCAAGTGGCGAGACATGGCACAAGCAGGAAGAATTGCAGGAGTCATCGGCGGACCGCCGTGCGAGACCTGGAGCCGAGCGCGCCACTTGCCCCCCAATGGCTGCAGGGGTCGGCCACCAAGACCCCTAAGGGGCGGCAATAGCCTGTGGGGCTTTCGCTACCTTTCCCGCCCAGAGATGGAGCAAGTAGCGACAGGCAACCGCCTATACAGGACACAGCTGGAACTTATGTACATGTGCCTCAATTTGGGAGTCCCAGGCATGCTCGAGCACCCGTCTGAGCCCATCGAGGAGCACTTCGCCAGCTCCTGGAAGCTTCCCGAGATGCGCCATCTCCTGAACCAGCAGGGAGTCGAGCTGATCACCTTCGACCAGTGCACCTGTGGAGCGCGCTCGAGGAAATCCACAAGCCTGATGGCGGTATCCCTACCAACCCTCCGAGCAGAAATCAGGAGACTGCCTGGAAGTGGAAGGTGCTTTCACACGGCCTCCTACCATGCGGAGCTGGCAGGCATCAACGATGAAGGCCAGTGGCGCACCGCGCCGGCCAAGGAGTACCCGAACAGGATGTGCCAGGCCATCGCGACCGCACTGGTGAAGCAGATCAGGTGGCGCTTTGGCGAGTCGCCCAACGACGTCCAGGGGTGGCACATCGACGACGACGTGGCCCACTTCTTCCAGCCGCTCGACCACTACAAGACCAGGGAGATGGGTCAGGACTACTATCGAGGCAGCAGGCGGAACGGCTCACCGACCTGGCTGGAAGAGGCAAGGGAGTGGGCCCGGCAGGACCGACCCGACAAGGCAATCGGCAGGGCCACCACCTCGACAGGAGCTGTTCGGGCACAGGCTGACAACGAGGATCGTGACGAAGCGCCTTGACGACATGTACAAAAGAATCAGAACGCAAGTCCTGAGGAAGCCCCGAATGCGTGGGAACACCTCAGGCTACGTCGCCAAGTTTTGCACAAGTTGTCAGGACGCAAGACCTGGGGAAGCCCCGAATGCGAGGGAACACCCCAGGCTCACGTCGCCACGTTTTGCATAGTGACGGACACGGCCGCCGTACAGCCAGGGCTCAGAAGTACCAGCCCGATGACCCCAACTGCACCAAGTACCAGTCAACGTTGCCCTGGTGAGGCAAGGATCAAACTTCGAGACGGGCTCGAAGGGCGGGGGGGCAGGACGAGGACTGCCCGCGCCCACCAGGGGGGATGGTGAGGGGCAGGGGGGGGGCAGGACGAGTACTGCCCGCGCCCCCGCGGTCCGCCCTAGCTCGCCACCCCCACCATTCCCATGGCGGAGACGGAGCTCCCGAGCGCCCAAGGGCGTAGCATAGGGCAGCGTTGACCTTCCTCATCGACAGCAGAAGAATCACCTGGCCTGGGGTTCGCCCCCACCGAGGGCACCGTGACCCCTAGCCATAGCGGGACGAGGCAGGGCCGCCATGAACCCTGCTTGAAGTCGGTGCATGGAGGCCAGAGTGCGCCCGCAATCTATTCCACCTACCAGCAACAAGCCGACCCCCATCGACCTTAACCAGCACGACAACTACTTCATCGGCTGAGACCCGTACCAGGAGAAGAGCCCAACGCAGTCAACCAGTTCATGACCAAGGTGACTGTGACAAGACGAAGAGCCCACCAGCAACGAGGCAGGCTCACTGGCACATCGAGGAGGCCGACCGCGACGCGGAGCGCCTCGCGCTGGGCCAGAAGGAGAAAATGCGGAAGCCGACGGCATCGCGGAGCTCCTCGCGCTGGGGGCCATCGCGGAGGCCGACGGCACCATGGAGCTCCTCGCGCTGGGGGCCAGGCGATGGAGGCCGACGGCAACGCGGAGCTCCGCGCGCTGGGCCAGCTGGCGCACAGCTGGGAGGCCAAGCGCTGAAGCTCCCGCAGACCGGCGGCAACACAGGGCTCCTGGCGCTGGACCAGCAGGTGCACCCGGCGACGCACGGCGACGCGGAGCACCTCGCGCTGGGCCAGAGGGAGCGCATCATGGAGGCCGGCGGCAACGCGGAGCTCCGCGCGCTTGGCCAGCTGGCGTACAGCTGGGAGGCCAGGAGCGGAGCCCCGCAGACTTGCGGCAAGCAGAGCTCCAGGCGCTGGACCGGCAGGTGCACACCGCGGACGCACGCGCGACGCGGAGCACCTCGCGCTGGACCAGAGGGAGCGCATCACGGAGGCCAGGGGCGGGCGGGGTCGCCGCCCTCGACGCGACCTGAGGGCCCCGCCGCCCCCGACCACGCGGACGAGCTTAGCTAGGTCCCACCGAGGTGGGTGGGCCCTCGCCGAGCCAAAGGCCAGGGCCCCGCGGGCCCTCGCCCCCTCGGGCCCTTCGCCGACCGGTGTTGGGCCCAACGGGCCCGTCTTTTTCCCTTCCCCTTTCCTCCAGGCCTTCGCTGTCCAGGATTGAAACGGGCCTCCCTCTCCCCCCCTCTGTCGGCGGCCGACGGCCGCCGCGCTGCGCTTCAGGGCTGTGACCCTTACGGCGCGTCAAATAGCGGAAATAGCGGAGGAGGAGGAGGAGGAAGGAGGAGGAGGAGGAGGAGGAGGAGGGAGGAGGAGGAGGAGGAGGAGGAGGGAGGAGGGAGGAGGAGGAGGAGGAGGAGGAGGAGGAGGAGGAGGAGAGGCACGGGACATGTACAGATCTCGTTTCCCGGCTCCTGGCCGCCCCCGAATCGTCGGTCATGCACGAGCGGGCAGCGCACCCGGGGACCTGCAGCCCGGGGCGCAGGGGCCAATTTGGCAGGGGCAGGCGGGGGTCGGCAGTGGGGCAGGAGGACGAGGAGGAGCAGGAGAGACACGAGGACGAGACGGATGACGAGGAGGAGCATGGGAGCATGAAAAAGAGCAGGAGGAGGAGGAGGAGCATGAAGAGGACGAGGAGGAGAAGGACGACGACGACAAGGAGGAGGAGGAGGGGGAAAAGAAGGACGATGAGGATAATGAGGACAAGGAAGAAGATGAGGAGGTCGAGGTGGATGAGGGACAGACGCTACAATCTTCGGGATTTCAGTCCGCTCAACGTCAACAGGAGGAAGAGGGAGGAAGACGAGGAGAAGCAGGAGGACGAGGAGTACGAGGGGGTCGGGACGGCCAGGGGGGAGGACGACGATGAGGAGCAGGAGTAGGAGGAGGAAGGGTACAGCCGATTCAGGCAGCGACGAGTTGCGCGATGGTTTCCGGCACAGCGTGAATCGCTCAACCTTGAACGTTCGCGGCGGCTTTCCCACAACGCCTATTTCTCTATGTCCACCGATTTCGGGACACCGGCATCGTCCAACCTTGAGCGCCCGCACTGGGGTCGCCGCCGGTGTCGACGCAACAAGAACCCTCCGCTGGAGCAGGATGGAGAGGCAGAGAGGCAGGGAAGCGGAGGCGGGATGCCCGGACTCCTGCAGGTGGCAGAAGCCAAGAGCGGACCGACCGCCGAGAGGCCCGTGACGCCGCTCAGTCGAGGGCGCCCGGCGGCACGTGCTGTCGGACGCGGTTCAGCTCGGCGACGAGCACCTCCATCTGCGCATCGATGTGCTTCAGCTGTTCGAGCATCTTCCCCACGTTCTCCAGCACGGACTCCTTCCCAGGCATGCGACGCATTGAACAGGCAGGGCGGCGGAGTTGTTATGAGTGTCCGGCCTCTGGGGGCCAATTACGGGCTGCGGGGCCGTCAAGCATGCCTGTAGGACGAAGCGCTGGCCTGGCCAGCCGCGGGAAAAAAGAAAGGCCATGCCAAGAGGGGTCACCACGAGGGAGGTAACCACCTCCTCGAGGCAACGGCTCTCAGAACCCCCCTCAGGACTTCCAAAGATGCCTGGAAACGTCCACCACACTCTCGATCCTCAGTCCTTCCTCGTCCCCGAATCTCGATTTCTAAAAAGAACCCGCCCAATGGTGACCCCCCGGTGTACTTGCCTGGGAAACGGTCGGAACATCTGGGGCAGGGGGACCCCGCATCGAAAAACAGCGGACTCGACGTGGAGATCCCCACATGTGCATCTCACTTCCTGGCACATCCCGCTGTTTCTGAGCGAGCAACTCTTAGCCTCCGGCGACCGGGCACACTCCCTGGCGGCTCTCCTTCGGGGTGCCCGGGTGATATGTCTGCTACGTCGCGGTGATCATGGGGCTCTGTAAGGAGAGGGGTCGGTGGTGCCCAAACCAGCGCTTCGCGTGAGACGTCCCTACTGCCTGGCAAGTGCAACACGACCTGGCGGCTCCCCAAGGTGCTGGTCCGAGCGTGGTGAGTCCGAGTGCGTGAGTCTGAAAATAAGTGAATCAGATTGCGAGTGAGGCTGAGCGTGGTTGACTCTTAGTGTAGGCGAATTTGAGCATGAGAAAGTCTAAGTATCAATGGATCTGAGTGCGTGGTCTGAGTACGAATAATGCGAATGTGAATGAGTCTGAGTGCGAGTGAGTCTGAATATGAACGGTCCGTGTGTGAGTGGTCTGTGTGCATGAGCCTGAGTCTGGCTCAGCTGAGCCTGCGTGGCTCTGAATGGAAGTATGAATATGGAAAAGAGCAGGCGGGACAGATACGGACAGGTGGGAAGATGTGGACACCAAACGAGCGAGCCGCTCGAGACGTCGCCAACATCTGGCCACGACCAGGCAAGTTTCTCCCTCCCTTCCTAGAGATCCCTGAGATCCCTGATGTCCCTGCGACTAGGGGGGGGGATTTCCCTGAGATCCCCGGGCGGCCCGTTTTTCTTCGAGCCGGGCGTGTTCGTCCTGCTTTTCGGGCCCCGGGAAGCCACACAGAAGAGCCCTAGGGGCTCCAAGCATCGGGAGCGTCCAAGATCGAAGGAGAAAAAACGCTGTAAACATGAACTTTGGCGCTCCGCACGGATTTCTTGGATCTGCGCCGGACCCCCTCCCTGGCGCGCTCCGCGCGCCAGGGGCGGCGCTGGAGGCGCCGCTAGGGGGGCCCCAGCGCGGATTCAAGAAATCCGCGCGCGGAGCGCCAACAGCTTATGTTTGTGGCGTTGTTTCTTCTTCGATGGATATGAGTCCGTCAGTCCGAGTGAGTCTGAGCTCGAGCGGATCAGTTTGAGTGGGTCGGGGCTCTGCAGCATCGGAGAAGCGGCGGAGGCGCCACACCAACAGCAAGAGCCCCACACTTTCAGAGGCCCTGGACGGGCGCGGCCTGGCCATATTGGGCGGCGCGTGTCAGCCCGCCCTCGTGGCCTGGCCACACACACCGATCCTGCACCGGAGATGGGCCCCAGCCGGTCGGCACACATGGCGAACGGTTCCTTTTTCGGCGTGTCGACATTGGGCGGAAGGGGGGGAGGGAGGGGGGTGTGTCTGGCTCGGGACCTCTTCTTAGTGCGACTGTTTGCAGCAGGGCGTCCATTATGGGGGAGGCTCCACCTGCTCGAAACAGGCGCCCAAAACAGCCAAGATCTACTCCTTGGGGGGGGGAAGGGGGGGGGCGAGGGCCCGCGCCGATCGGCAAAACAATGAGCAACAAAACGACTGCCATGTGCACGGTCAGAAACGTTTGCATCGTGTGCCCAAAGATCCGAAGTCGTGACTGTATCAATACGGGGTCCCCGGAAGCTTCGACTCGACCCCATTCCCCAGGACGTTCTTCATCCTGAATCGCTGTTTGACGGTCACGGGGCCCTGCGAGGGTCTCTGCAGAGGCCGCAAATTGCGAACAAGAGCTCCGTCCTGTTTTTTTTCAATGCGCTAGATCTCTGGGCATGGTGAGCGTTTTCTTATTCGGCGTGTCGACATTGGGCGGAAAGGGGGGGAGGGGGGGGGTCTGGCTCTGGTTCTCTGCTGGGTGCGGCTGTTTGCAGAAGTGCGCCCAATGGGGGAGAAGCTTCGCCTGCTCGAGACAGGCACCAAAAACAACCAAGATCTACTCCATGGGGGGGGGGAGGAGGGGGTGCGAGGGCCCGCGCCAATCGGCAAAACAATGAGCAAGACAACGACTGCCATGTGCACGGTCAGAAACGTTTGCGGCGTGTGCCCAGAGATCCGAGGTCGTGACTGTATGAATACGGGGTCCCCGGAAGCTTCGACTCGACCCATTCCCCAGGACAGGTTCTTCATCCTGAACCGCTGTTTGACGGTCCCGGGGCCCGGCGAGGGCCTCTGCAGAGGCCGCAGATTGCGAGCAAGAGCTCCGCCCTGGTTTTCTTTCAATGCGCTGGATCTCCGGGCCTCTGCACGGTCAGATGCGTTTGCTTCGTGTGTCGCGGCGGCAGCCCCCACGACGCGCCGTGCCTTGCGAGGCGGCAGCGTGTCGCTCGGCCGCGCGCCACGAGAGGCCGGGAGGAGCTCGGGGACCGCGGTGCGCTCCGCGCGTCGCGCCGGGGCGCAGTGGGCCAGGACCGGTGGCGCGACGCGCCGAGCTAGGCGTTCCTCCGGAGGTCTAGCGCAAGGGCAAACAGCATCAAACAGCAAGGCGGAGGTTTTCGCACTCCGCGGCCTCTGGGGGCCCTCGCCGGGCGCCGGGACCGTCAAAAGACAACTCGGGATGAAAAGCCAATCTTGGGGAATGGGTCGAGACTTCCGGGGACCCCGTATGGAACAAATCGCGACGTCGGACCTCTGGGCCTGACCGTGCCTGCCGTCGCCCAGATCCTTGTCCGCCGGGTCGTACTCCATCTTGCCCGGCGTCTTCTCCTGTCGGGGGCGCCCAGGGGGGGGGCGTCCAAGAGGGGGGTCGCAAATCATGGCCCAGGCCTGTGCGCGGACAAGGGGGCACACCATGGGACATATTGAAAGAGGAAGGGGGGCCATGAGATGCCAGGAGATGTCATGGCCCCCGCCTGAGATCTGACCTCTCGAAACAATTGCGACATCGCGAACAATCACGAGTGGAGCCCCGGACCCCATCTTCACGCGCTATTTTTCGAGCGGGCTCCATCTGTGAGGGCTCCAGAGGCCGGAAAAAAGAAGACAACACGCCTAGCTCGAAGAAATGAAGCCGCCAGGATCTCAGTGACATCCCCCTAGTCAACACGGCCCTATTGTAGAAGAAGAAACAACGCCGTAAACATAAATAAACTATTGGCTCTCCGCGCGGATTTCTTGGATCTGCGCTGGGGCCCCCCCTGGCGGCGACTCCTGCGCCGCCCCTGGCGCGCGGAGCGCGCCAGGGAGGGGGTCCAGCGCAGATCCAAGAAATCCGCGCGGAGAGCCAAAAGTTCATGTTTGTAGCGTTTTTTCACCTTCGATCTTGGACGCTCCCGATGCCCCTGGGGCTCTTCTGTGAGGCTTCCCAGGGCCTGAAAAACAGGACGAACACGCCCGGATCGAAGAAAAATGGGCCGCCGGGGGATCTCAGGGATCATCAGCACGCCGGAAAGGAGGAGGAAGAGGAGAAGGAGGAGGAGGAGGAGGAGGAGGAGGAGAGGAGGAGGAGGAGGAGAGGAGGAGGAGGAGGGAGGAGGAGGAGGGGGGAGGAGGAGGAGAGGAGGGGGAGGAGGAGGAGCGGAGGAGGGAGGAGGAGGAGGGGAGGAGGAGGAGAGGAGGAGGAGGAGGAGGAGGAGGAGGAGGAGGGCTCCCGATCCTTGGAGGCCCTGGGGCTCTTCTGGCCCCCGGGCTCGTCCGCGGCCCCGCCGCCCGCCGCCCCGGCCTCCTCAGGGGCGGGGGGCGAGCCGTCCGCTCCCGGGGGGGGGGCCTGCGCCGACGCCTCGCCGTCCCCGCACGCGGGCGCCGGGCCTCCCAGGGGCGTCTGGGCGTCGCGCCTCCTCTTGATCGCCTCCGTGCAGAAGAGCACAAACATTCCGAGAGAGCCATCGTATATGGAAAAGATCAAAAAAGTGTTTCAGAATGTTCTGCCTCTGGGGGCCCTCGCCAGGCCCAAGGCCTGTCAAAAAACGACTCAGGATGAAAAACCTGTCCCGGGGAATAGGTCGAGGCTTCCGGGGATTCCGTATTCAAAAAACTCAACATCGGATCTCTGGGTTACAGGAGGCAGCTACCCCTGAGATCCTGGCGACTCACATTTTTCGAGCCCGACATGTTCGCCGTGTCGGGGGCCCCGCGGGACCCTCACAGATCGATCCAGCTTGAAAAATAGCACAGAAAGATAGGGTCCAGGGCTTAGTCGTGATTGTTCACGATGTCTCAATGTTTCGAGACGTCGGATCTCAGGGACCGGGAAGTCTTTGTCGGAAAGATTGCGGAGGAGGATTCGGCCCCTTTGGGGGGCTGCTACGCCGGATTGGGCCTCGGATTAAGCGAGATTATTCCAGATTCTGCGGAAGCCGGATTGAGCCAGATTTCGGACCAGGGCAAGGCAAGGCCAGAAATTTACCTCCCAGGAGTTGCATCCGGACAATCAGCTGCATATCTGAGCTGCCCCGATACGCAGCACGCGACACGTAGCGTACTGATACGGAGCTTAACGCGTAGTAGACTGATCACGTATGTCTGACGCGACACGTTTGCCAAAGCGTAAGCAAATACATGGAGCCAACACGCAAGCATTGACACGAACGTCTTGAGCACGGTTCGTGCTGCGTATCAAAACGGGCGTGTCGAGGAAACTAACACATACGTTTTCAAAGGTCCGCGCAGATTTCTTGGATCCGCGCTGGACCCTCCTTTCTGGCGCGTGGATTGCACCAGGAGCGGCGCCGAGGCGCCGCCAGTGGAGCCCAGCACCGATCCAAGAAATCCGCGCGGAGCTCCGACAATTTTTGTGTATGTTGTGTTCTCTTCGCGCCGCCTCGTAGCGCTCCTTCATGCCCTGGAACCTCTCTGGCGGCGCGTGCCGAGGGGGGTGGGGGCGGGAGGGCGGGGGGGCTTCTGAGAAGCCTGGGGGGGGGCTCCTCGGAAGGCAGGGGGCCTCTTGCAAGACAGCCTGGATGCTTCAGAAACATTGTTAGAAGCCTTCAGGCCCTTCGAGGAAGGGCCCCACAAGGCGAAGAAACACCCTGTCTGTTTTCACGAAGCTCCCTCCCCCCACTCACGCCACCCCCGTGTGGGCGCCGCCAACCTCTGCTTGGCCTCGTCCGTGCCGCCGTTCTTGTCCGGGTGCATCTGCCTCGCCTTCTGGCGGTACGCATTATCGATGTCCTTGTCGGTCGCGTCGGGGCTCAGCCCAAAGTATTGGAAATTAAGCACGTCGCCAATCTTCTCCAGCTCTTTCAACCTCGAGTGGTACAGCCTGGACTGGCTCAGCAGTCTCTGGCCAAGCTCGTGCGTGAGGCCCCTGACCTGCAGCTGGCTGAGAGCGGCAGCCCACTCGTAGGCCTTCTCCTCGGTGGCCTGTGTGAGCGAGGCCACAGTGTTCTCCCCGAAGACGGAGTGATCGCCGTCCTCGTTCCGCACGAAGGTCCTCGCGGCACCCGTGTCCGGGTCAACATTCCGCACGATCGTGGGCCTGCCTTTGCCGTCGTACGCGATGCACTCGCCAGAGGGGAAATTGTCGGGCTCCTCCGAGGCCGCTGGCCCGCCTTCGGTCGGCTGGCCGCCCTCCGCCACTGTGCGCGACGCGCCCTGGAGGGCCGTCGCCCCGCAGTGTTCGACGGCCTTCGTCATGGAGTCCACCAACTCGTTGCAGACTGGGCACCGGTACCTGACGCTTCCTGGCGCCGCTTCTGGAATCCAGTGGGCGGCCGCTCCCACCTCCACAGAGGCCTTGGCCGCCTCCGGCTGCGCCGAGGCTCCGGTCGCCGCCTGCGCCAGCGCCGCCGCCGCCTCTGGGGCCGCAGAGGCCTCGGCCGCCGCCTGCAACTCCGAGAGCGCGGCCGGCTGCGCCGATGCTCCAGAGACCCGCCGGGTCCGCAGCCAGGGGTCCCCGACCTGCTGCGTCTCCTCCAGGGGCGGGGATCTGCGGGGTGGGGCTTCTGAAATCACGGCGGGCCTCCTCGGGGTCGCGGCCGCGGCAGCGACGGTGTCGCGCGCCGGCGCCAGCGAGGCCGCGGGTGCTGCCTGCCACGTCGGCGGCTGCGGTTGCGGATACGCCGCAGCCGCCTGCGGGCCGGCGGTCGAGCGCAGCTCGCCGCACTGCCAAGATTGGCTGGCTGCTGGCTGGACTGCTGGACCGCTGGCTGGCTGGACTGCCGGCTGGCTGTCCGCTTGCTGCCGCACGCCAGGCGGCTGGATTGACCCTGCCAGCAAAGCGCAGCTCGCCACATTGCCAGCACAATCATTGGCCTTCTGCCACGCCGCTGACGCCGCCTGCGCAGGTGGGCGCGCTGGCGCCGCGGGGGGCAACACCACTCTCTCTACGACCCTTGTGTCGTCGAGCATCTCCGAGCGCACACAGTCGCCTGGCAAAGTCATGGCCCGCCTCGCCTCTGTCACCTCCGAAGTCTGCGGCCACACACGTGTACTCGGCGTCGAGGCAGTCACGGCTCCGCCCGTGGTCGTGGAGGCAGCGGTCAGGCCAGAGGGTCTCTGAACCGTCTTGGTGTGAGCAATGCCGTCGCCACATCGTTCGGCTGGCTGCTCTGCACAAAATGCATCCTTGCACAACCGCGGGTCGTCAGACTGCAACCAAGTGCCCGGTTTTTTATCTATCTGGATCGCGCCAGTCTTCGTATCCGTCGCCACGATCCTGGCAGGGATCCAGCAACCGTGCGTGTTGGAGTAATACCTGATGGTGGTCTGGTCCACAGCAGACACGTACGTGGATACCATAATGGCTCCAGTCTTTCTCAAAAGACCATTGCGACCTCCCCGACGGCAAGGACTCCTCCAGGAGCCACAAGACTGCAATCTGAGCCGACGTGCCATGGAGGAGCAAGTGGAGGAGGAAACGGATGCAAAGAGAAGGATACCATCGGAACAGAATCTGATGACAAACACGGCCACGGTACAAAAGAAAAACACCCAAACAGGTGCCAACAAACAGAGTTGTTGAACTGCTCGGCGTACGTAGTATGGCCCTCGAACAATATCTTCGCCGAGCGTCGAGGCTCAACGCCTGGGATCGCCTACTGCGGTCTTACTTGGGCCTCCGGTGAGGGTTAAGCCATAGGGACTCCCCGTCCAGCATGTGGCGGCATCCAGCTAGGACGTCACTTGAGCGACGGATAGAAATGGGCCTTGTAATAGCATAGCTGCGCTTGCGCAGTGGCTTACGGGAAAGAGGGCCCTCACGCGCGACCTTGCGCGCGCCACAGCACTGACGCAAACAAATTAAAGCGCTTGGCCGTAAAAACTTGTCGCTTCAATCGGCTCATGGGTGGCTCGCAGAGAGGGGCGACTGAAAAGACGAGTGCGAATCTCTCGGTACTCCTCTGTTCTCGGGGGCGGCCAAGAGGGGGGCGTCCAAAAGGGGGTGCGCAAATCATGGCCAGCGGCATGTGCGCGGCCCAGGTGGGGGGGCCAGGGACGTAATGACATGAGAAGAGGCGCCATGAAATCTGGGGAGATGTCATGGCCCCCGTCATGATATCCTCCCCCCCAATCCTCACACCCTTCTTGGCCGCCCCCGATGTGTCTGCACCGCGAGCAAGCCAGCCGGTCTGGATGGGTCTTGGTGTGTCTCGTCTTACTGATCGCGAACCGCTATTTACTGTCAAAACCTGTAATTCGTGTGGTCAGCGTGGTTGATCTGGCAGCTCCAGTCTGGCTGGCTCCACCTGGTCTGGCTGGTCTGGTCACAGGCGGTCTGGGAAGTCTTGCGTCTTGACATTGTTCTTCGATCATGTTGCCCGTGCTTGCATGTCTGCTCTGACTTCCGCGCCTCTCTGGAGGAAGGGAGGCGCCCGACGATGAGGAGTGAAGACGAGGCGGAAGAGAGAGGACGAGGAGGTAGCAGGGGCGAGAAAGAGGACGGAGAGGAGGGAAGAGAAGCGAACAGAGGGAACAGCAGAGGCAGGATGAGAGGAAGGCCCAGGCGGTTCGGAGCCGGCCGGCGGAGGCGGCGGCGGTAAGGACGGAACTGGCAGCGGCGGCGGCGGCGGCGACAACGACGAAGTCGTCGTCGCCGTTTGGACTTTTTGTTCGTCGTTCCTGGAAGTTCTCGTCGCCACGGCTGGTTTGGGGCTCCAAAACTGTTTGGTGACGGAATGCGTGGTGATCTCGGAATCCCCATCGACCTCCCCGCGCGGTCCGTCACCGGACGGTCCTGGGGCCTCGGAAGCCCCGGTCGCCCGAGACAGAACGACCTGGGTCCCAAAACCGCGCGGCGATCCCGAATCCCCGCTGAAAAACCGCGCGGTGTGGCAACCACGCCGTTTGGGGCCCCCGAACTGGGCGCGGGTCAACGACGCGGCCGGGACACACCCTGCGAAGAGTCCACGTTGGACGTGCTGGGATGCGGGGCCCTCGCCGACCGACCCGCAGCAGGGGACCGTCCCGCGAGGCCGCGGATGTGGATGTGTGCTTCGCCCGCGCAGCTGGGCACTTCCCCTGCCCTGGATTCCTCCCCGTCGCGGAGTTGAAGTCAGCTGGCTCTGGGCAAAGGGTGTCTTTCGCTATGGGGCCGCAGCAAAACAAGTGCAATAGCCCATCCTGCGGCTCATATCGCGTGGCCTCTCTCACGGACCCACGATACCGAGTGCAACGCCTCGTGCCGCAACCAGCACGATGCAGCACGAACAAGTGCACGAACTGCTGCGTACATGTTTGAACCCCTCTTTGCAAAGGACCCGTTAGCTTAGGTCGAGCATGCCCTCCTACAGGCGGATCTGGGAAGAAACATCTAAAATAGTCCAGCGATAATCAAATGAGTCCAGAAAACGTCCCCAGACTTTTTTTTTTTTTTTTGAATTTTTGAATGTTCCTCCTGTAGAGGGACATGCCCGACTTAACACCAACCCAAATATGATTGTTCCTCGCCTCTTGTTTTCTTGGCCAAACCGTGGGCGCGAGCGCTGGAGGCAGCCCGCCCGCTACCCCCCGCGCAGGCTAGGACAAGCGCGGGAGAGAGGCAGCAAGGACAGCAAGGCATGACGGACGGTGGCGGATCGACAGAGAGGAGCGGCGAGAGCGAGAAACCCATCTTCAGCCGAGTGGCGGCGCGCACAAGGGGGGTAGGAGGAGGGGGGGAGGCTTCTCAGAAGGAGCCGGCTTCTTCGAAGCCACGGGCCTTACATCTTCAGACAAGGCTGGCCCGCGCAAAGGAAAGAATCCATGGACCCATTGGCATATTTTGCTCCCATCGTACTTAAAGACCACATCCAAGAAATAATTTCGATCACCCGGAAACGTGTCGAAAGAGTGTCAAAAGAGTGTCGAAGCAGTGTCGGACGAGTGTCTCCCAGGGCCCGACACGTGAAAACCCGCGAGTTTCGGTACTTTCGTGGTGCTCGAAATTCTTTCTGGTGGTCAACGCTAACGTAGGTTGGAACATCATAACCATTGGCCTGGGTCTGACGTTCTCCTCGCCTCCTGCTTTCTGGACCAAGCCGCGGGAGCGAGCGCCCGAGGCATCGGTGGGCGGGACTCGCCACCCCCGCACAGGCCAGGACAGCGCGGGAGAGAGGCAGCAACAGGACAGCAGGGCGCGACGGACTGTGGCGGGCACAGAGAGAGACAGAGAAAGAGAGAGAGAGAGAGAGAGCGATTCGACCTGCTCGTCCTCCTCCTCCTCCTCCGCCTTATTCTTCTCGACCTCCTCCGCGAGAGCGGCGAGAGCGAGAAACCCATCCTCAACCAGTTGGCGGCGCGCACAAGGGGGGTAGGGGGAGGGGGGGAAGGCTTCTCAGAAGGAGGCGGCTTCTTAGAAGCCGTGGGCCTTACTCGGGGGCGGCCAAGAGGGGGACGTCCAAGAGGGGGGGGGGGGGGGGGCGCAAATCATAGCCGGCGTCATGTGCGCGGCCCAGGGGGTGGCTGGAGAAGTATTGGAATGAGACGAGGCGCCATGACATCTGGGGAAATATCCACGGCATCATCACCCCCCTCTTGGCCGTCTCTGGCCTACACCTGCAGCCAGGGCCCCCGCGCCATCGACGAGGCAGCCCCCTGCAAAGAAACCGTCCCCCCCTCCCCCGTGCCCTCCCTTGGCGCGTGGCCGAACCGAGCTCGGTCCTCGTCCCGCCTTCCTCGCCTCTCCCGCCTCCCTGATCGAGCCGCTCAGGTCATGGTACTGATAGGCTCTGGGATTCAGAAGAACTGCCCGGGATTGAGCACATCCGTTTAGAATTTAGTACACTGGCTTCTGCGTTTACGAACTGATGTTTTTTTTCGTCTTGTTTTGATTAGGCGGCGCAACTGAATAAATCCGTTGCTCGCTTGAGTAAATCATCGTTGTTTCAATCATTTGTTTTAAGAACGCGCGTTCATTCATTACCGTGACCTGTGTTAGCCGATGATCCCCTGCCGCGTCCGGTCTCCCTCCCCTCGCCCCTCGGCCCCGACTCCGCGCCTCCCTGCCGCAGGCAGGCCTGCGGGCGATCGGGCCGCCGCGCCGATCGTTCAACCTTGAACCGATCGCGGCCGCGCTCGTTCAAGGTTGAATTCCGTCGGATCGTATGGCGTCGCCGCAATTTTGCAGGAGGAAAGAACGCGCAGAAGGATAGCGAGGAAGAGAACACGCAATTGAAGAGTAATGAGCCACACTCAAGAAGACGGTGACGAGAGCAGGAGAAGGGTGCGGGCTCACACGGTGTATCGTCTGATCTTCCATCGCGAACCACGACAAGGTGCGCTCTCGAAACGTTCGGAAGAACAGCGACGAACATCATAAGCACAGGACCACTCACGGAGTACACGGCACGTAAATAAAGCCATGGACGCGCGTGCAAACGAACGGGTGAGAACGCCGGCAAGAGGATCGACACAAGTAGTCACATGCACATGATTTAAAGGTACAGGAGGCAAGAAATTCGATTCGCCCCGCAAGCTGTCCTGAAACATCCAGCCCAAGTCCTGGCGTTAGTTGGGTAAGCGCGGTGGCAAGTCAAACAATATGCAAATGAACAATTCGCACGAGGGGGGCATGCAACTGCCACGTAAGCCATGGCAATGCAAATTGTTCGCCTGGATCATGAACCTTTTCTGGAATCCCGTGCACGGATATTGCCCCTTGCGCAGAGAGCGCGCATGTATACCTCGGGCCAGCAGCGGAATGACTGTATGATTCCGTCCTGCCCTGTGCCCTGGTCGTTGATCCTGCGCAAGGAGCCTCAGATGGTAGCCATCGGGCGAATCCGTGATCCAATAGAGTGTGCGTACACTTTGGGCGACTGCGAACACATATTTCTGATTGATTATGAAATTTAGTTTCGGAAGGGGTTAGTCCACAATGCTAGACTTCTCGTGCGAAATCGAACAATCTAACTTTTTTGTGTTGAACGGCCCCGGAACCCTGCACTGCACGTTGCTCGCGAGCGCGGTCCTCCGATTTGCGACGCTGGCGTTACCCCGAGGGGCGGCCGCAGGGAACACGAGGCTCTGTGGATCCTCCAGGGCTCCAGATCCTGGCGACCTCGGCGCGCTCCCCTGAAACGCCGACCGCAGAATTTCACTTGCAGGGGGCAGGTCCAGGGGAACCCACACTCGAATCGGTCAGCCGAATCGTCGATCGGGCTGCATCGGATCGGCGGAAACCGGCAGCCGAGTCGGGAGAAGTCGAATCGGCGGAAATCGGCAAGGTAGCAGGCCTCCGCTGAGAAATCGGAAACCACATCGGAGTCCGAGGTCGAATCGAATCGGAGTTGAGATCCACCGAAATCGAATCGACTCGAACCGGAGGAATCGAAACGAGCCCTGCAAGTCTGCCCCACCACCACGCATGGCCAGGTGGCCAGGGCCATCCTGGGACCGTGGACGGTGCACAGACCATCCTGGCCTCGGCCAGGCGGGTCTGTGCACCATGCACACACCATCCTGCACGTCTTCCGTGCCGCCTGATGGCCACCTGGAGAGCTCAGAATGGCCCTGGTCAGACACAATGGTGTACAGGTGGGCTGGTGGGCTCTGCGCAAATTCATCTTACTCGAATTCTCGCCAGTGCTGAAACTTATCTTATCTTACCTTAACTAAACTGATCTGATTCGGAATCTCAATGTATCTGGTGTTTGTTTTTGGTCGCGGCGACCTGGGGCGAGACGCAGACGGCCAAGCATGGCACGTCGGCTTCTCGAGGTGGAACGCGGGCAACCAGCAGAAGTAGGAGGAACAGCCGCACCAGGGAGACGAAGTGGAAGCCCCGCTCAGACAAAAGGGCCGCCTTCCTGGGTGGTGCGAGCGGTCTCGGGCTCTCGATGGGCCGGCGCGCAGTGGTCAGTCCAACCGATCGAGAACCAGAAGCGTGCAAGGCAACGTCTCCCAGCACGCACGTGTGTGCACAGTCGGGGCGTTGACCTAAGGAACCCTAAGCAAGGAACGAGGCCCCTTTCTTCCATAAGTTGAACTTCAACTTCCCATCGGAAACCTAAGGACAACCTAAGGCAAACTGTGAAACAATGAGGGAACTTGGAGCTCCTCCCCAGCAGACAGGGTTCCTTCTTCAGCGCCCCGACGGTGGCTGTGAACATGTGCGCGCTTGGCGTTGCCTCCGCGCGCCTGCGACTGCCGAAATCCCGTCCCTTGCAACCGTTGCCGGTTCTCTCTTTCGCCAGTGTCTCTCTCCGCGACCGGTCCCAGTCGGAGTGACACCCGCATTCCCTTGGCGCATGCGAAACAAGTGTGTGTGTGTGGTGTGCCGCGCCACCCGGACGCAGAGCGGCTGGCTGCCGAAAGAAACGCGTGCACGTGCGCGTGCGCGCGCGCGTGTGTGTGTGCCGTTGTGTATGTGAATGTCGTCGCCTGGTCGTGATCTTCGTCCCCCTTCTTCTGCGTCGGACCGCGTCGCTGAGTCTGCCACGGCTCCCTTCTTGCGGCCTGGCAATTCGCTGGATGCGCTGCGTCTGCCCGGCCTGTGCGTCGTCGTTCGTACCCCTCGCCTTCTCTGCCTTCGGCCTCATCGTGCCCCTCCGTCGTGTTCGCTGTCGTCTCGCCTCGTCTCTCCTCCCTCTGGCCTGCCTGCCTGCTGCGCGACGCTCGCCTGCCGCTTCCCCACACTGCGACGCTCGCCCCGATCCGCCACTAGAACCTGGGAGAGTGAACTCTTGGCTCGGGAGCGTTCGACATACGTGCGCGCGCGGTTTATGTTGGCACATCTCGATGGTTGATGGCCGGCGGTTGCTGCAATTCTGCGGGAGCACCACGGTGTACACATCCGCCACCGTGCCGCTGGGCATGGGAAGTGGGCGTGTCCTCAGGTCCTTTGTCCAATCCTCTGAGCCCCATTCCTCCCTCCTGAAAAGTCTTCAAGGGGCCCAGACTCCAAATTCACAAATCTCCCGGGGCTTGGTGCGTGACCAGTGGGGCTTCCCGCGTGTACCTTGGGGGCCCCAAGACGGGCCAAGGGGGTCCCAAGATGGGCCAAGACAGTCCGAGAAGGCCCCGAGTCTCCGAAAGATCGTTCCAAGACGCCAGAGATGGCCCCAAGATGGCCCAAGAGGCCTCGAACACGCCCGAAAATGCCTCCAAGAGGCTTCCCACAGAGGGCCCCACGAGGCAAAACAAAAATTGCTTTCTCTGTTTTCCGACGCTCCAAGGCGGCCCAGGATGCCCCCACGATCACCCCAAGAGGCCTCCATGAGGGTCCCACGACGGCTCAAGAGCGCCCCAAGCCTGCCCAGGAGGCGCCCAAGACGGCCAGGGGGGCCCCAAGACGGCCCCAAGAAAGGGCCCAAGAAAGGGAACACGAACCGAAAATCTTAGCCTTCTGCCAGAAGAGGCCCCCAAGAGGCCCAAGAGGCGCCCAAAAGGCCCCACGAGGCTCCCAAAAGGCCCCGAGTTGCCCCCAAGAGGCGCGAAAGAGGCCCCAAGCGGTCCCAAAACGGTCCTGCAAAGCCGTCCAAACTGCCTCCAAAAGGCCACCGAGATGCCTCCCACGAGATCCCAACGCACGTCCAATAGGCATCATACCCACAACACAGGAACGGTGGCGGGATGGGCCACGTGCCTAACCGATCCGGCGTGTGAGGTTCAAAAAACCTACAGCCCGGAGCTCTGCTCTGCTGGGGGTGCCGGGGTGGCTCTGCCGGGGCCGGGGGAGGGGGGCGAGGACCCCCCCTGCTGCGCCTGTGCTCCGCTTTGCCCCGCTTTCTTGGGGGGCCTCGGACACGTCAAACTGTACAACTCAGGACCTCCCTCCCAGATCGGCGGCATTGGCAAGAGGCCATCACAATATGTGTGTATATATATATGTGTGTGGATTACGCTTGTGTGCGTTGACGTATACCTCCTTTTTTGCACCGGCTCGGCCCAATCCCCTTCCCACGCAACTCTTACAATCGTTGGCATGCCAATTGCAGGATGCCCGCTGCATGGCGCCTGTCTTCTTCTAGCGCTGGTCGCCTTAACCTGCACAGTTCCTGGAATTCCACGGCCTAGGCGGGGGCGAATCGGCGAATCATTTTGACCCACGCGTCCCACTAGCTTACGACCAGCTGTTGTTTCAAAGCTGCTAAAGAAGACGATATGAAACGTATCTGTAAGTGCGCGCTATAAACGAATCCCATTACGACGCGCCCGTCGACCGGAGCCAATGGCGCATCGGAGGGGAAAAGGTGTTTGTGTGTGCTTCCGTGCCTGCTGCCATCCCATCCAATCCACCCATCTGCTAGGCCAGGTAGTACTTCGCTTACGCGTGTCCCGGCTCAGCGCTCGCGGCGGTGTAGCCACCTCGCCGCCGGAGCAACAAAACAATGCTTTCCCGGGAGTCGTCGTGTCTTTGGTCCGAGCGGACGTCGCCCTCGTCGCCACACATGCGCAGGAGGCAGTCGAACTGGGAAGCGGTGAGGGTTTTCCTCTGCCCCTGGAGGGCTCATGAGGAGGAGATCCTCGTCTTGAGTATTTTCTTAGGGTGGAGGGCTTAGGGTGCAATCCATATGGGCTTTTGCACCTCGAAAACACATCCGTCTTTTGGTTGGGTGGCTTTCAGGGTGAGTTCTATGGTGTTTAGCAGCCTGTGTATATGCAGTGCCTGGATTCTGCTACGACGTCACGATTGCGACCACACGTGGTCAAGCACCGTTGATGGCTTGCACCCGGCAGTGTTTCAAACAAGGCTTCGCAGCCCCGCCGATGTCACCGCGGGTTGTTCGTGCCTCGACGAATCCACGCTCAGCGCACCTGCGAATGGCAGGTGGGGGCGAACTCTCTTGACATGTCATTAAATCTTGTTTCCCCCTGTGTTGCCGGCGCCCCGTCCCTGATTGGCCACGTGGTTCGATATGGGTAGGTTGGCTCGCTGGTTGGTTGGCTGGCGGATTGACTGTTGGGTTGGATGGTTGGATCGATGGGTGGTTGGTGGCTGGCTGACTCTCTGGGCCCCCGAGCATGCGACTGGCGCAAGACAAGTGAACGGGCACGCGACTGGCGCGCGGTAGGTGCATGAACACACGACTGGCATCCGACAGGTGAACGAGCACGCGACTGGCGCCCGACTGGTCAATCCAGAATTCTAGAATTGTTTGTTGTGATCTAGAATTCACTTCGTCGTTCTAGAATTGTTTTGGTCGTTCTAGGATTGGTTTTTGCTTGCGCTTCATAAGATGTGAATTTCTAAAACTTGGTTTTGCGTTATAGAACTACTTTTGCTGCGCTAGAATTCGCCTTGCAACTCTAGAAATTCGTGGTGTGTTCTAGAATCTGTTTTGCTTTTCTAGAATCGCCTCCGACCGTTTGGCAGGAAACGCGTGGAAACAACGGCGGGGGTCGAGATTCGGGGGCCCATCTCTGGGTGGCTGGGGTGGCTCCGAGTGGAGCCCCGAGCTGGTTTCGGAGGAAAATATGCGCACGTTTGCAGAGCCACCGTACTCCAGCTAGGTGACATGGGGGACAGGGGTCTGGATTGAGAGATGGCGACTCCAACTGAGGTGCTGGCGACGGCGTGGGCGTGGTCAAGGGCCGAGCGCACGTGGATCCCAGAAACGTGATGCGTTAGCCTCCCGCTGACATTAGCGATTCGCGCGAGCGGGCGGATGATGATGTTGGGGGGGTGGAGGGGGCCGGGGGGGAGAGGGAGGCAGAGGAGGGGACATGGAAGCCTTGGAGGAGGAGGTGCAGGAGGAGGCGGAGGCAATGATGGGGGTGGAGGCGGAAGCGGGGGTGCAGGAGGCGGAGAAGGAAAGGACGGGGGAGAGGGGGAGGGAAATTGACGGGTGACGATGTTTTGGGCGAAACAGCATTTCAGATTTCACCGTTTGCCCTCCACCCGACGAGAATGCTCGGTCGTCGTCCTCCTCCTGCGTCCTTCTTCTGACACGTTTTTTCCGCGTGCGTGCGGTGGGGCGGCCTGAGCGTCGTCCGTTTTGAATCCTGCGCTATTTTTGTCTGCGCCCTCTGCGCGGGCCGCATTTCGCCTCTCGCCCTCTCTGCGCATCTTGCGGGTGCGTTTTTGGGGCAGGTCTGCACATCCTGCTCCTTTTCTCCTGCACGTTCGCCTCGTCCTGTCCCTTCAAAACCTTTCTACGTGGGGTCCGAGTCGATGAGGCCGGAAGATCGCGCCGCATCAACTATTCATCGGCGACGTCGGCGTGGAGAACGTCAGGCTCCACATCAAACCGCCCATCTCGGAGGCCTGGACCCTTCACCTGGGACCACGTGCATTGGGCTCGAGCGCGGTCAATGTGTTTTTCATCCGTAGCGCCTGCGGACGCAGGCGCGAGGGTCGAGACTCGCGGGGCGCGCCGGGCGCGCGGGGCGCGGCGCGAGTGGAAAAGCGGAGAGCGGCCGCGGATGGCGGGGGGGGGGGAGGAGCCCCGACCGACGAGAGCGGACGGGCGAGGGGCGCGCAGGCGGCATCAGGCACCGAAAACAACGTGCCAAGAGATCCGATGCCGTGATTCTGTCCATAGTTACGGGGACTCCGGAAGTCTCGCCCCGTTCCCCCAGACCGGCTTCTCATCCTGAGTCGATGTTTGACAGTCCTGGGGCCCAGCGAGGACCCCTAGAGGCCGAAAATTGTGAAAAGCTTCCGCCTTGATTTTTCCGTCACGCTGGATCTCTGGGAGCATAAGTAGCGGAGCAGCGAGAGAACCGTGCTGTCGAAGTAGAAGACGGCCGGGCGAGGTGACTTAGCATCGCCGCGCGCCAGGGGCAAGGGCCGCCGAGCGGGGCCTTCAGGAGTGGGCAGAAGCCGACAGAGCGGTCAACACACGCTCGATTGCAATTTGCCCAGCGTGTATCCCCTGAACAGCCGGTGGGCCGCCGTCGTCTTGATGATGATGATGATGATGATGATGATGATGATGACGATGACGATGACGATGACGATGACGATGATGATGACGATGATGATGACGATGACGATGACGATGACGATGACGATGACGATGACGATGACGATGACGATGATGATGATGATGATGATGATGATGATGATGATGATGATGTTGATGATGATGATGATGATGATGATGATGATGATGATGATGATGATGATGATGATGATGACGATGCCGACGGTGATGGCGATGGTGGTGGTGGTGGTGATGATGGTGGTGACGATGTGGGTTTCTAGACAAGACGACGGCGAGAAGCGCAACGTTCCGAACAGCCCTCGAGGGGGACCAAAAGCGCCTGTGCGCGCCTCCATGCGCCTGCGACGCAGGGCCGCGCCTGCAGCAACTTCTGCGCCGGCGCGTGCTGGCGCGCCCCGCGGGTGCCAACCCTCGCGCCTCTGCTTCTTCGCGAGGGTGCCGCCTCGGCCACGCTGCCGTGGATTCACGGGCCCGGGTCCACCCAGACCCAGGCCAGTCGGGCTCCGCAGGATCCTGCAAGATCCCGCAGGATCCTGCAGGATCCTGCACGCAGAACCGGAGTCAGTGCACCCCTGGCCCCTTCAGGATCCGGCAAGATCCTGCAGGATCCTGCAAGCTGACTGGGGTCAGTGCGCCCCTGGCCCCCGCGGAATCCCTCAAGATCAGGCTCTCTGACTGACACCCGTTTGCATCGACCCCCGCCTCCTCAGCCTCGCTCCTGGCCTCGCGGGCCCCTCCCAGGGGGCAGGGAAAGACTGTACAGCTTTGATGCTCAACTATGGTGGGCCGCCGGTGGCTCAGCACCCTCGGCCTGCTCGCCCACACGTGGGCAAGCCTGCGTTCGTCGGCGCTGCCGGTGTAAAGTGCTTGCGCGTGCTCGCATCGCTGGCCGTTGCTTCGACAGTGCCGGGTCTCAGGCGGCTGTGGGCAAAGCCAAACAGTGCGCACGTCACCGCTGAGAAACCACGGTAGAGCAAGGAGTGCGTGCGTCCGACTTCCTCGGTTCCCACTTCTCGGGTGGGGGGTCGACTACAGAACTGGTTTACCTCAATATTGATCTCTCCTCGAGTCATACGTACAAAGTTCGTAGCTCCACGAGCATTCTACGCACTTCCCATGGATTCGGCAGACAACTCAATTCTGGGGCACACCGCTGCTGCAGTCAAACTCCTGCCCGAACTTCGGCGCTCCTGCGCCATGGCCCCGCGAGCGGGGACTCTCTGGCAAACCATGACGGCGGCACAACTCGAGCGAAAGCTCCAGCCGTGGGCCGGACCGTTCTCCACACTTGAGCGCCCCCTTCTCGTCCCGCCAGATCTCGCAGAATCCCGGCTGGCAGCGTCTTGGTCTCTGGGGCCCTGATCATTCTGCGGTGCTGGCGTTAGGTCGGGCATGGCCTCCCACAGGCGGATTGTGGAAGAGAAATACTTCAAAGGTCAGGCAGTAATCAACTAGAACCAGAGGAGCACGAATGCCGTCGCTAGACGTTTTTTTTACGATTCTTGAACATTCCTCCTGCAGAGGGGCATGCCCGAGATAATGCTAGCGGCCCGGATCCACCCCCTCGCTTTTGCATCAGCCCCTTACGCCCACCTCGGCGGGCAAGGCAGGCCCTGCCTGGCTCCGACAGGAGCATATGTGAGTGTCCGCATGGCCTTCTGCGTGTGTCTATCTATGTTGTGATGCCTGAGTTCCTGCTTCGCAGGCTTGCTCTGTGCTTGTCCCTGCTCGGGGCATGCTGCGACTTCCTCTCTCTGCGTCTCTCTCCCTCCTTACCTGTAAATTCCCTCCCTGGTCATGCAACCCACCCATCAGACAGCATCCTCTCTTCCGCAACGGGCTTCGAAGCCAACCTGAACTCCCACATAGACAGCCTGCACCATAGAGAACGCATGAGCGCGGAGGTGGTGCCCACCGCGACAAGGCAACGATCGCCCCTTGTCCGAACCTACGACCACAACAACTACCACAACCTCTACCAATACCGTTGCCAAGGCCTACGGCTACCACGACTGCCAAACTTCCCACCGCTACCACTACCATACTACTACCACTGCCACTGCCACTAACGACAGCACTGCCATCACTACCACGATCATCAGAAGGAGGGAGGGAGAACGGATAATGGGGCATTGCTGCGGAGTGGTTGCTGTCCCCATTGCGAGTGATCACCCAGCTGATGACCAGCGTCAAAGCTGGCACGAACGCCATGATGTCGGCCCTCTTGAGTGACTCCTCGAGATACGGGATGGTGCAAAACTGCTCCTACGCGCGGGGCCGATCATCCACTAAATGTGCAAGCAAGTTCCATATCACCCTGCATTTCCCCTCGCCATGCTCCCTTTCAAAAGTTATGTTCAAAGTCCTCTTTATCAAGGCCAGCAATTCTGGCTCCAGAAGTCTGGGGGAACGATTGCCTGCCGCGCACGGTGTGTGCGTGTGTGTATGTCTGTGCGTGTGTGCGTGTCTGTTCTTTGTGTCCAAGCATTGGCCGCGGCCTCAACTATCCGTTTCCTTCTGCCTTTCCGTTGCCCCCCCCCTCCTGCCCCTCCCTTCACCTACTCCTGCTACCTCTGCTGATTCTGCTCCGGCTCCGACTCCTCTGTATTTCTCGGCGGCGAGCTGAGCGGCATTCCGGCGGCCCAAGCTGTAGGAAACGGAAGAAACTCCTTCTCCTCATCTTCGTCGTCGTCCTCCTCCTCCGCCTCCTCCTCCGCCTCCTCCTCCTCCTCGCCTACCCACCTGCACTCTCGTCCTCGTGGTCGGGCGGCGTCGTCGTGCTCGTCCTCCTCCGCGCTCGGGGAAAATGATTATTTGCCTCCCGAGCAGGGATGGGGTCGGAGGATCGCACTGCATAGCCGATGCATCGCGATGTGGCGTGATCCTCCGACCCCATCCTCTCGGACCCCACGTGGAGGGGGCCCTGGAGAGCGAAGGGGAAAGGAGGAGGATCGGGCGGCGAGACCTGGGCAGGAGGAAGAGGATCGGGCGGCGATTTCGGCCGCCGGAAGCCAGCTTCGGGCTACGAGAGAAAGGGGCGAGACTTCTGGGGACCACCCCGTATCGATTGGCCGCGCGCAGGGGGGGTAGGGGGAGGGGGGACGGCTTCTTAGAAGGAGGCTGCTTCTTGGAAGGCGCCGGCCCTGCATCTACAGACAAGGCCTGTGCCTTCTAAGAAGCAGGGGCCCTTCTCTCCCCCTCCACCTACCCTCCTCTGCGCGTGGCCGACCTGCTGGCGGATGTATGGGTTCTCATCCTACCGCTCTGCTCCCCTGCTCTCCTTCCGATCATGCTACTGTTGCTACCCCCCTTTCGTTCCTTTCGTCTCTCTGCGTGGGCGACTCTGGAGACCCTGAATCAAAGCAAATGGTTGCCTCCCTTCAACTTCCGCCACCTTCCGCCAGCCTTCCGCTGGCTCTCACTGGCCTTCCGCTGGCCTTCCGCCGGCTTGCCCGTCGCCGCTCGAAGGATTGCAAAAAAACGAAGGATTGCAAAACAAACCCTTTTTCCGCTGGCTTATGCAAGGATTGCAAAAAAAACCTGCAAAAACAACGAGGATTGTTTTGCAATCCTTCTTCCGCTGGCTTATGCAAGGCCTGTCGCCGGCTTCCGCCGAAGGCGAGTACGCGCCGAAGGCGAGGCCGTCCCTGGAGAGCGCCACGTACTCCCTGTCCTTCGATCCTTCGCTCCCCAGACCTCTGGCGGCTCGATTCTTCTTAACATGGCCCCCCAGACATCTCGACTGGAGGCCTGGAAATGGGCACCAACACCAACGCAGGGGGTTGCCTTCACAGGGGGAAGACGATCCTCGATTTCGGTGTTGGTGGTAATATTTTGGCCACCTTGGAAGCCAGAATATTACCACCATCACCGAGATCGGGATCTTCTTCCCTCGGTGAAGGTACACCGCCGAAATTGGTGTTGGTGTCAACCTCTAGGCCTGCGACTCGACCCTTTCCCTGGGGCCGGTGTTTCATCCCGAACATTTGTTTCACAGTCCCCGGGCCCGAAACCGGCACCCAGAGAGCGACAGCTAACAAAAACAGTCCAAGCAAGCAGTCCGATCAAGCCGATGCACAGCCCAGGGTCGGGCGCGACTGGGTTTAGTCTCAAGCACTACTGTCGACGCCTGAAGGAAGCCCGCACGAAAGCGCCCTCGCATTCGGGAGCATCAGTACCAAACTTGAGTCACACCAGCCGATTTGGAAGTGGGCGTGCGAAGATTGGCGCGCACGGTCGTCCCATCGAACAGCGGGTCGCCCCAGTGAGTGTCCAGCTCTAAAAATGATTGCTCACGGCGGGCGCCACTGGGATAGACGAGCGGGCCAAGAATCTGCCATGGTGCCCACGCGATGTGCCAGTCTGAACTGGCCGGCTAAGGAATTGATCGCTCGAATTTCCCATTGGATACCTAGGTAAAGCAGCATTGACTTTCAACCTCATGCTGCTCACTCCAGTCTGGACTGACCGGCGAAAGAGTTGAACGCATGGACCATCCGTTGGGTACCTAAGGAAAGCAGCATTGACTTTCAACCTCATGCTGCTCACTGTCTCTTCCCAAAGCTCGTCTTCGCACCGAATCCAAACCACGAGTTCCTGAAACACCCAATGATAAACATAAGGTCTCAATTTCTCGAGTCGCCAGATGTATGGACCCCCTTTCCTCCCCCTCTCCTCCCCGCCCCCTCGTCCTTGGTCGAGGGGACGCTGTACTGGAGCACGGCGCTGCCAAGCTCGGAGAGGGTGGACACGCCGCCGACGCAGAAGCCTACGTAGGGCAGGTCTGACCAAGACGACTTTGAGGAGGAGGAGGACGAGGAGACGTCGAGACGGATGAGGATGAGGACAGAGAGCACGACGACGAGGAGACAGGAGGAGGACGAAGAGAAAGGAGGAGAAGGACGAGGACAAGGACGACGAGCAGGAGGAGAAGGAAGAGGAGGAGGAGGAGGAGGAGGAGGAGGAGGAGGAGAGCGAAGATAGGATCGGGAGGAGGAAGCGGAGAAGAGAGAAGGTCGGCGCCGACGAGGAGAGGTGGATGGGTGCAGAGAGGAGGACGAGAGATGCGGAGAGAGGACAGAGGAGCGCAGAGAGGAGGCCGACGCTGACGACGAGCACGACGACAGGAGGGGGGCCCTCCCCGCTGGCGCTTCCTCCTCCTCCTCCTCCTCCTCTGTCTCCTCCTCATCCTCTCCCTCCTCGCGAGCGATGGCCCCTCCCCCCGTCGAACACGACGACGACGACGCGAGGAGCACGCACAACAAGCGGCACAAGAAGCCCAACCGGCACTCTGGTCGTGGCACGTCGCGCTCGCCGTCGATGACAGCGGTGCTGGCGAGCTCGGCTAGCATTCGTGCGGACATGCCTGATCCACGCGACCCATCGAAGCGCACGGCTGACTTTACGGGCATTGTTTCCTTCGTGCAGAGCACGTCTTCGCTGCAACCCACCCGACTCCTGCGCGCTAGCGAACAATGAATCTGTTATAACGTCGCAGATTGACATTCCAGTCTGTGTCGCAACATCTGGTGTGAAACTCATGGATCACAACATTTCAAACATCCAACGGCTTGAACAAACACGATCGGGAAATTAGTTGGTGCCGTCCTGTGCCTTCGGAAGCCGGTTTCGGACCCCGGTACTGTCAAACAGCGGCTCAGGATGAAAAACAGCCCAGAAGAAGTGGTCGAGAGGTCTAGAGGGCCACAGCTCGAAACATCAAGCCGCCAGGTGCCTGGGATATGGCGGGCTCAAGGCAGGTCCTCGCGTTCGGCGCAGTCTCGCCTACGGCGGAAGGCAGCGGAAAGCCAGCGGAAGCCCGCGGCGGCACAACGGCGGTTGCTCCGCCACCGGAAGGTCGGGGGAAGGCGCCGGAAGTAACAACGATACGCCAACGTGTCGGAGGACTCAGGTATTCAGGAATTGGCAATCTGGGTGCAGCCTGTGGCCGATGGTTTCAACTTCTGGGGTACATCTTCTGCGATGCTACGTATTGGAGCACAGCCTGTGAGGTGGAACACTTCGGCTGCCACCTCAGGAGTGCAACTTCTAGGTTGCAGCTTCGGGGTGCAAACTTTTAGATGGACCATAGCGAATCAAGGATCGAGAAGAAACACAACACACATGCGACAAGTTGTCAAAGCCGAGACAAAACCACCCAGGAACAAAACCGCTGGGACACTCGGGACCTGGATTGGCGAATAGAAATTGCGACGGCCAGGTTCTGGATCGAGCAAGGAACAACTGGGAAAAGTGCTAACGAAAGACAAGAGCGACCAACAGCTGAGAATAGGACCGAGCTCGAAACAGACAGAAATATGGCCAACGGCAGAAGTTGCCGACAAGTAAGACACTGGACCAAGCTGGGGGACAACCAGCAGCAATGACTGGGAAACAAACTTGGGGCAGACCGAAGGCAGGAAAGTGGCGACCAACAAGACGCATGACCGTGCCGTGATTAGTCGGGATCGTGGCCGGCGAAGGACACGAATGGCGGCCAGGGGCTTCCTTTTCCAGAATCACGAAGGACCCCTTTCAGTGCAGGCACTGCTTCACGACCAGGCAACAATCACTGGCGCCTCACGATGAGTACGTCCATCGTATCTTCATCCGCGCCGCCAAGCAGCAAGGGCAACACCTGGGGAGAGCTAGAGGACTAAGCAATGAGCTGCCCCCCCCCTCCCACCAGTCCTCTTACAAGTGCGTCTTTGGATGCCTGCTGGTGGCCTGCACGGAAGCCAGAGAGATGCTGAAAAAAATGGCGGAGCCAAACATCACGACGTAGATCGGATGCCTTCTGGCGGCACGCACGGAGGCAAGAGAGCTGCTTCACAGCCATCGCGGAGCCAAAAATGACGACGTAGATCAGCCAGTGCATCATGAAGAAGAGCACGACCAGCACGCAGCTACCGAACCTGCACCGCAAGAGGAGGTGCAGCGCACGGTCGCGCGAGGAGGACGGCGTCCACCAAGGGACTGCTCTGTCGCGGACCTGGCGCTCGCGCGCATCGGTCGCGCAAAAACAGGGCTGCAGTGCAGCAGATGGATGAACCGCACGAGGCTACAAAAGGCCAATGGGGAGGGCAGCCGCAGACATGCAGGCCTTTCCCCTCCTTCAGCGTCTTCCGTCCACACGCAGGAGCGACTGTAGACCCTGGGCAGGAGAGGTCTTTCGGTGCGTGGCTTCCCGGGGGCGGCGGCGGGCCAGGCCTGAGCGCGCGCAGGCCGGGGCTGGGGGGAACCCCTGTGGGCTCGCACCAAGGGCCGCTCCTGCGAGGGGGTCACTGCTGCGCATACAGTGGAGGCCAGTCCACAAGAGACCTTCCACAAGAGACCCAATCCTGAGACCCCAGGACGTCCATCGATTAGTGGTATAGGAACGTCACGCTTTTCACCGCAGAACCATCGAAACCAAAGAAACCCATGGTACCCTGGAGGCAAGCAGGGCGTTTCTTGGCATGGGTCCCCACTGTAGTCGACCACTGAGGCTTGGGCCCAGGGCCCCGTCGGATCCGCAGGGGGGGAAGCCCAGCAGAGGCGCCACATGGCCTGACCTGCGGGAAACTCGTGCCCTGCGGCGCGGGCGCTGGCTCCCGGCACCGCGCGAGCATGTCGGCCTAGAGCGATCTCCGCGCCCAGAGGTCATCGAAGGCTGTCGTCCCCCCGTCTCGCATGCCTTTCGCGACGGGTCGGGAAAATGGGCATCACCGGCAGAGGGGCTCAATCCCCGTGAGGAGCTGCAGCAGCACCCCTCTTGGGCCTCCTGGAGAGGCCTCTCGGGCCTCCCGTTTGTGTTGTCGCTTGACTCTCAGCCCTCCCGGGCCTGAACAGTGGCAGAGTCTCTCATGCTCTCGTGGTCGCTTCGCCCTCAATCTTTTTTCGTTCTGAAGCTGCGTCGGGTATTCGCTTCTGCGCATCACTGCAGCTCTCTGTTTCACAGCGTTTGGGGTCATGCTGTCGACATCGCTACGTCGACTACGTCTTGTGATGCCCTGGCTGCTGTGATGTCCCTGGCCCGAGGGCGGGACGAACACGACCCGTCACTGCCGTGACTGCTCATCCTCGCGAGTGTGCGAGCTTACGTGGCACATCCACGCGTGACTTATCCGTAGCGATTGAAAGAACATTTACTTCGAGTAGGGGATCGACTACATAATTGATTTACCCCATCATCGATTTCCGCGTCGAACTTGCGAAGCAAATACGTAGAATGTTCATAGGTATACGGATGTGTCTACGTCTCTTCGTAGAGTTAACGAGCAAATCAATATTAGGGGAAATCATTTCTGCACTCGATCCCCAATTCGATTACTGGACTCCATACTACAATTCAAAGGAGCACTGATGAGCATCATGCTCGGCGGTTATGTTGCGCGGCTGTGTGTCCAGGCCCCAGATTCCAACAGGATCTCAATAGGAGTCCTGTACAAGGGCGTCTCATTGGATTCCAATCGGACTGCAATATGGATCCAACGGCCAGATTGGGCTCCAGAGGAACCCAATCAAAAACACAATAGGACTCCGATTGGGTTCCTATAGGCTTCAAGTCGGAACTCAATAGGATTTCAATCGGATTCTTTCCCGCTGGACTCCTGCTTCATTTCAATCAGATTATCGGGCAAACCCCACATTTGATCCGAATAGGACCCGATAGGATGGAACCCTACTATCGTCCACTATGAATCCAATCGGATACCCAATAGGACTCCTATCAGATTCCAAGGGGTTCCAATAGGAAGCCAGCAGTAGGATCCCAATGGGATCCCAACTTAAACCTAATAGAATAGGAATGGGTCCTGTTGTCCCCATTAGGGCCCCAATAGCATCCGATCAGGAACCCATTAGGAAATAGTCCCATTGCACCATTGTAGAATTCCAATCGGAACCCAAATAACAAGAATCGTACTGGCTCCCAATGGGATTTGAATTGGAACCAAACAGGATCTTAATAAGGAATCCGATGGGACTACGATCGGCTTCCAATTTCATTCAAACAAGAATCCAATAGGAATGAATCCTGCTGGATCCCAGTCGGACCACCACCACGAGGATGATGCAAATTTTCGTCCATTTCAATCCCTGGCACAAATCTTTCCCAGCCTTCGTGTGGTCACATTGATGACTGGGATGCGCGTGCTGAGCTTCAGAATGCCGTTTGCATGTGACATGGAATGCAAACGGCTGTCCCGGGATTGAGCCCTTCTGCCGGAATTAGACCTGTTTCCGGAGGTTGAACCCCATCTGCTGGGAATTGAGCCCTGCTGCTGGGGATTGAACCTGTCGCGGGCGGGGCCCCTGGCCCCAGGGCCCCAGAGGGTGTTCCGCGCCCGGGCTGGCGACACCGCAGCGTCGACGCGGCAGGGGCCTGCGGCAAGCAGGTGGAAATGCCAGGAAGGCGGACGGGGGGTCCCGAAGGAAACGGGCCCTGGGCCCTGAGGCTTTCCGCGATAACGGCTTCTGATAGCTCCCCATCGGTCGGAAGAAGTAACGGTGCTGCGAAGAAACATGAGGTAGGAAGGCGCTGCAAGTAGATGGGGTGTCCGTCCGCCCCCGAAGGAGGACGGAAAGGGTGAAGCTACTCGATCACTGAAGAAGGAAGGCGCTCAAAGTATATTGGAATCTGGGACTCCAAAAAATATATAATTTCAGCGAGCGATGGGTAAACGTTTTGCTCCGATGGCCCCAAAAGGCTCAGGGAGGGCCCCGGGAAGCCGAATGTTACGAAAATCCATCAGGACCCTCTGGACGCACGGAAGTCTCTGGATATCCCCAGAGGCCAACGGACAACCAAACAGAAAAAACTGCCAACATCCTCATGGGCACTGTCTACTCGAAGCCTCCCTCCTCCTCCGCCTCCTCCTCCTTCTGTGCGAGGCTGAGAAAGTATACAGATCCACCGGCTGGGGAACCGATGTCTGCTGACCCTAGGAGGCGGCGCCCAGGGCCCGAAAGTATCCATATCCACCGACTCCTGCGGTGTTGGGAGATCTGTTCCCATACCACCATCATACGGGGATACGAAATCTCTGAAGACGGGACAGGGTCGGCACATCACAGCCAGCTCAAAAGTTAAAAAAAAAACCCAAACAAAAAAATCACAGCGTCATCATTGTCAACTCTCTCTTTTGGCACCCATTACATGCGTAGCAGCATGCTCGCCGCAAGTCCCGTTTCAAAATGTGGCTCTCGCTTTAGCGCCATGCACGTTCGTCCAAGCACCTTTTCAAAGTGTGGCTCTCGCGTTGATGCCGCGCAGATTCCTCTGCAAAGTTTGCAACAGTGCCAAGTAATCGCACGGTTGAAGACCCAAGGATTGCGATCTGGCTCGATTGAGTACTGTTTGGACGCAACAAGTCACGTTGATTCACCGTGTTGGATTCCCGGGCGTGTTGTTCTGGAGCGGTTTGGGACTGTCAGGACGCAACAGTCATGTTGATTCGCGGCGTGAAGTCCAAAAAATTGTGCTTTGTCGTGATGGCCTTCCGAGGCGACGCTTCCCGCAAGGAAAGTGCACTCTTGTGGGGGCCTGTGGACAAGGAACTTGCGGGGAGGGCATCCTGCAACATCCTCGATGCGTCTTGGATTTGCACTGGTCCCCGCCACCCTCCCCCTCCCCCCCTCCTTCGTGGCGAGCGGCAGGGAGGGGGCACAGCCAAGAGGCCCAGCAGCGGGGCCCGTCCGCGGGCAGCGGGCGCGGGCGGGGCCACACACAGAAGCCGATGGCCATCTCGTTGCCCACCTTCGCTGCCGGGGGCGCGAGCTCCGAAGCTTCAAAAAAGGGAGATCGAGGTTTCGAAGGCTGCGAGGGAGGGCGGGAGGGAGGGGGAGCGGGGGGAGGGAGGAAAAGCAGGAGGACGAGGACAAGGGGAGGGACGGAGGCAGGGAGGGAGGGCAGGAAGGGCAGGAGGGAGGAGGAAGGGAGGAAGGAGAGAGGCGGGGGGAGGAGGGATGGAGGGAGGAGGAGGAGAGGAACATGAAGAGGATGAGGAGGATGAGGGGGGAAGGAGGATGAGGAAGTGCAGGAGGAGAAAGAGGAGAGGAGAGGAGGAGGAGGAGGACACGGATGAGGCGGCTGCAGACAAAGGCATGATGACAATTTGTATGTGTGTGCGTATGTGCCTGTGACCGGGTGAGTGGGAACTCCAATCATGGAGGTCGGGGTGGTCTTCCCTCCTTCGAACGAATGCTTGTGTCCCTCTTCCACTTCCGCCGCCTTCCGCCGAGCTTCCGCCAGCGGAGCCACGCCGCCGTTTTGGTTCTGCCAGCCTCAGCCGGCCGTCCGTCGGCTGCCGCTGAAGAATCATGCACCCGACAATGTTCCCTTTCACTCTGCGGCCCCAGGTACTGAGCCCTTCCCCGGAGGGCATTTCTGTTGCGCCGAACCTGTAGTTGATTGTCCCACGGCCTCAAAACTGACCCCAGAGGCCGAAACTTGCAAAACAATCAGCCTGGCAAAGAACCCGACCACATGCAGTTCGACGACATGCAGTTATGAGTACCTTCGTTGTGAGCATCTCCTTCGATGGATCTCCTTCTGGGATCACGAAGCGCGTGAAGGGTCGAAGCGCGTGAAGGGTGTGCCGAATGGGGGCGGGCTGGACGGGCCGCCATGCGGGCGCTGCCAACGGGGCCGTAGAGCTACATATAGGGCCAAGAAGTGTATGAGGGGCGTGCCGGAATGGGGCGGGGCCGCCATGCGGGCGCTGCCACTGGGGCCCCGTGCGCAGCCGTTTCGTGCTCATTTCCCACCCAGCTCTTTCACATCGTCATCATCACCATCATCGTCATGATGATGACGACGATGATGATGCTGCTGATGCTGATGCTGATGCTGATGCTGATGCTGATGATGATGATGATGATGATGATGATGATGATGACGATGACGATGACGATGATGATGATGATGACGATGGTGATGTTGACGAAACTGATGGTGACGATGCTGATGATGACGATGACGATGACGATAATGATGATGATGCTGATGATGATGCTGCTGTTGATGATGAGGATGCTGCTGATAATGAGGATGATGCTGATGCTGATGCTGATGCTGATGCTGATGCTGATGATGATGATGACGATGACGATGACGATGACGATGATGATGATGATGATGATGATGATGATGATGATGATGATGATGATGATGATGATGATGATGGGGATGCTGACGATACTGATGATGATGATGATGATGATGATGATGATGATGATGATGATGATGATGATGATGATGGTTGTGGTGGTGGTGGGGGGGGAGGAGGGAGGAGGGGGAGGAGGGGTGAGGAGGAACGCGGAGCGCTGTCTTCGAAACGAGGACCCAACACCACAGGCTGGTCGGGAAAGCAGGCGGCACACCACAGCGCCGCGACGGGCACAACCGGGCGCAGCGTCGGACCCCTGGGGACGCGACGCGCTGAAGGCGAGGCCCTCCACGGAGCGCCCCGCGTGCGGCCGACGGAGGCGTGGGCCCGATCAGTTCGCGTACTATGCTCAGAGGTCTGGGGGGGGGGGGGGTGCGAGGGTCCTGGGTCGTGGGGCTGGCATGCAGAGTTCCCTCTCTGAGGCGTGGCTTTTGCATGCTGAACGTGGCCCCCTGGGCTGGAGTCTGACTGGGGTGGGGAGGGAGTGGCAGGCAGAGCAATTGAGGATGAATCCCAGGGCCGGCCTCCACGACCTCCTCGCGCTGCGGGGCGAGGGGCGAGTTCGTGCGCAGGTCGGAGGTGGAGAAGAAGGCGCCTGGGGCGGCGCGCGCGTGGGGGCCTCCCGAGGCGGAGGCTGGAGCAGGCAGGTTTCGGTCAGGCATGTCCTCCTTCAGGCGGATGTTGGAGGAAACCTGAAACATAATCACAATGCTCCAGAATGGTCGAAAATAACAGAAGAATCGTCCCCTGACTATGTTTGGACTGTTCTTGAATATTCCTCCTGTAGAGGGACACTCATGACTTGAAGGCAGGGTCGGAGGATCGCGCCGCATCGCCGACGCATCGGAGATACGCCAGCGACGTCCAGGCGGAGCAGGGCGGGGGCGTCGGCGATGCGGCGCCACCCCTCCAGGCCTCGAGGGCATCAACGGTACACCTACACCGACCCTGGTCAGCCCATCCTGGGCCCAAGATCGGACTGACCAGATGTACGTCTGACGGCCTCTCACGGGCGCCTACGAGGAGGACGGCGACTCCGACGACGGCCACTCGGCCCAACGCCTGGACCACCATGTAGACGGAGGCTCTGTGGCTGTGTTCGGTCTCCCGGGGCCCTCGCTGGGACCCCAGGATGGTCAAACAGCGACTCGGCGGGATGAGAAACCAGCCCTGGGGAAATGGTTAGCCCTGGGGGAAGGGTTGGCACTTGCGGCTTGTCCGGGAAAGGGTTGGCAACTCCTTGCCCTCCTCCTCCTCTTCCTCATCCTCCTCCTGCTCCTGCTCCTCCTCCTCCTCCTCCTCCTCCTCCTCGGCCTCGCCCTCCTCCTCCTCCTCCTTCTCTTCCTCCTCCTCCTCCTCCTCCTCCTCCTCCTCCTCCTCCTCCTCCTCCTTCCCCTCCCCCATGGGATCTCTGGTGGACGACCCTTGCCTCCGACGTCGCGATATTGCCGTTTGCGGCGAAAGTTCCCAGGAGATCTCGACCGCTTCCCTGGAGCCGCCTTTTGTCTCCCCGAACCTTCCGATGATGCCCACTACGGACTCCATGATGCCCACAACGGCGGACAAATGGCCAGCACATGCTTGCCCAAACGTCCGACGTGCAGATTTGTTTGAATCGGAGCGCCCAGGAGTCTCGATCCCTTCCCCAAGGCCGGCTTTTCATCCCAACTACTTGGGTGACGGTGCTGAGTATCGAGAACTCCCCCGGACGACGGAAGCGGTGAAACATGTCCGTCTCGATTGTTGATATGTCGGATGGCACGGTTTGCGGCGCGCAGCAGCGTCGGCGGCGATGGGCCATTTCGCGTGCAGGCCTGGGGGTTGGAGGAAATGGCGCCTGGCGCGGACGACGTTGGGGGCCTGGGCAGGGACAGGCGCACAGTCGACCCGTATCACAAGGATGCGCGATAAGGATGCAAGGGCCTTGGAAAATCTTTCCGAAACTTCGAAACTTCTAGAACGGGGCGCGGCCAACGAAAGTGGCCAAGGATGGACCGGGGAGGCAAGAATGCAAGGCTAGGGTAGCATTGGGAAGGTTGCCCGTCCATACTATGCGGGTTGACGGTAGTGAGGGAGGGCAACGGGGGGGATACCGAGAAGCAAAGTGACCGTGAACAGCTGTACCCATATACGCCGACTGTTTTCTCACAGGAGTGCAGTCCGAGCACGCGTGGATTTTGCAATGGCCTGCGGCCGCCGCAGGCGACGGCCTCGCCGGCCAATGTATGTGTCTGCCCGCGCTTCTCCTGCCTGCCCTGGGAGTCCCCTCGGGTGGACGAGCGCGTTCCACTAGTCGCAACGCAACTACTTGCACATGACCTGGATCTGCCGCGGGGTATCTGCGACAAATGACATCGAAGCGGACAGGTGTGTATTCGGACGTTTGCGAGTAGGCACTTTGCGAGTAGCAGAACGCGTTCGGTGATCCGGGGGACTGGTCTCTTTGGGGGAGCCTCCAGGGCCAGAGGACAAAAAGGGGGAGGGAGGGAGGACGATCGTCGAGAACTCGGCAGAACCCCCACCACCAGAACGGCCAGTGGGCCGTCTATACCGCCCGTCACTGCTCCTCCTCCTCCTCCTCGCACCAGAAGCGAGTTCGCGCACCTGTCGGACGTGGAGATGGCCTCCCCCATCCAGGAGCGGAGATCACCGAAATTTTCTGACATCTGGCCATTTCTGGATCTCGGAGGGTTTCGGAAGGCCTCCTGGGCCTCCGAAAAAGATCTCTCCTCAGAAGGCCCGAAGCCCACTTTGGTAGAGATTCATCGCAGGCGTTGCTGTGTCTTGACGTCGGCATCCTGGGGGGGCCGTTCTCAGGCGCTGGTGCTGTCAAACATATTGCATGGTGCAGAAGGCTTGCCCTGGGGGAGGGGCCGAAGAGGCCTGGAGCCACTTGCTGAAAACGAGTCGGAGGTATGTGAAGAAGGATGGGGAAGGGGAGGACGATCCCCCAGGACGCCCTAGAGCCCCTATAACCTCAAACCTATACGTAAGCGAGGGCGCCCTTTGGCCGTACCGAATCGGGAAATGAGCCCGATTTCATCCACATAGTAGAATCTGCAAGGGCTTCTCGCTGCTCCTCGCTGCCTCTTCTCCCTCCTCGGCTCCTCGCTGCCCGTTTTTGCCCCTTGCCTGGCCCGTGTTTCTTTGTCGGCCCGCCCCGGTGTCCGAATAAGAGCCGTGGCGCCCCGCACTGCCGCGTTGGCGGTAGTTATTTGTCAGCTAATGGTCTTGCAGTTTTGCGTCCAGACGGCAGACAAGCTTTCTAACAATCAGCCCATTCCCATAGTGGGGGGAGGCCTGGCGTGCGTCTGAAAGAGATGATGATGGAATGGGGTCGGCTATCTGCTGTGTGCCTCATTGTCCACTACCTGACCTACGAACGCGCAACCAACAGAAGAAATGGCTGCGTCTCCTACTCCACCGGAAGGGTGCCTAAGAATACGAGGTGCGGGTACCACGCACCAGACAGGAGGCAGACTGAAGTGGCGACGACAACAAGAAAGAGAGCGAGGGGTGCGGCCGTCGTAGCTGTCTGCCGTATGCGTCGCAGTGCCGGGCGAAGTGAAATGCCTCGCTCGTCATGCATGAGTCCAGTCGCAGACCTGGAAAGTACACTTGACGCGCAACAGCCTTCCTTGGAAGCCCGCAGAAGCCTGCCATCGCGCAGGTTGCTGAGCGCACCTGAGCCACAAACCGACCAGCGGGCTAACGAGCATGCACGCCCCTCTCTAGCGTGGACTTTCCTCCTCGTCCCCCCTCCCGCCCGTTCCCCCCCTCTCAGCCTGCGAGCGGGCCCACAGCCAGCAGGAAGGACTGGACTGCCGCTGGCGCGCGGAGAAGCTCGTCAGCATCCACTCGGGCATCGCGGTGACCCTAAAGGGGCCCTGGGACACACAAAGAAATAAACACAAATCCCAGGATTCCCCATATATGCCTATATTTTCTGGGTTTTCGTCTTCCCCCCCACACTTCCCATATGCTCCACTATTTTCTTGGGAGTCGACGATTCAGTGTGTCTGTGTGGTTTTTCCCCGTCTGAGATCCCTGGGGTCCCTGGTGGGCCTGCGCAGCAGGCTGAAGCTGCTGCTCCTGGGGACGACACCGTCGACGGGGGGCGGACGGGATGCGGAAGCGAAGGGCGACCGACGCAAGGCCGCCTGGCTGCCTGAGGCGCGCTTGCGCGAGCTTGACGCGAACCTGTCGGGAGTCTTCTCGTTCGCGGAGTGCTGCTGCATGTCTCCTTCATTGCTCTACCACCCGACCCATCAACGCGCAACCGGCGGAGGATATTATATTCCTGCGTTCCCTAACGGAAGGCTGCCTGGAAAGATGAGGTGCGGATGTCACGCACCAGACAGTCGGTACCAAGACGACGGCGACGACGACGAGAAAGAGTGCGGCCGTCATAGCTGTCTGCCGTGTGCCTCGCCTCGTCGGGCGAAAAGAAATCCCACACACACACTTCATGCGAGAGTCCAGTCGCAAAAACCGGAAAGCACACTGGACAAGCAGCAGCACTGCTTGGAAGGCATCGCGGCTGCGCACGCTCTGCTCCGCGCCTATCATTGCGCGCACCCGAACCACAGAGCGACCGCAGGGATACCACGCAGGCGTATCCCCCGAGTGTGCATCAGCCTCCTTGGCCCCCCGCCCGCTCGCCCATCCCCCCATCCAGCTCCTTCCCCCCTCTCAGCCTGCGAACGGGCCCCCGGCCAGCAGGAACGACTGGACTGCCGCAGGGGCGCCGCTAGACCCCTCGCCGGGCTCCCAATCCTCGAAGTGGTTGAGGAGCTCCTCGGCGTCCACCCGGGCATCCCTAGGGAAGCGAGGAATGACGTAAACATAACAACTCGGAGGTCCGCGCAGATTTCGCGGAGCCGCGCTGGCAGGGGCGGCGCCGGAGGCGCCGCCGGGGGGCCCCAGCGCCGATCCGAGAAATCCGCGCGGACCTCCAAATGTTTTTCTCGTTTCTGCCAGCTCTCCGTCCCCCTACTTCCAATCCCCGTGCCTGGGCTCCCGGGCGGGCCTGCGCAGCAGGCTGAAGCTGCTCGGGACGAACACCGAGCACCGGCGGGGCGGCCGGGACGCGGACGCGCGGGCGAGCGAGGCGCGGCCGCCCGAGGCGTGCGCGCGCAGGCTCGGCGCCCGCCTGCCGGGAGCCTCTCGGTTTGCGGGGTGCTGCTGCAGCGCCAGCCCGGGGCTCTCGCGCAGCTCCCGGGCGGTGGCCCGGATGAGCTCCAGGGCCTCCTCACAGAGGGCAGCAACATCTTCCCCCCCAGAGCAACCACCTTGACATGCGAAGCCGTTTGTAGGAAACGCAGCCAAAGCAGGGATCGAGCAGGGCAGGACTGTCTAGTCAACGCCCCAGGCCGTTTGGCAAACGCCAACGAGCGGGTCCGGGTGGTTTTTCTTCCCTCGACTCCTGCTCTCCGAAGGCGACGTAGTCTGCCAGAGTGCTCCTCTCGCGCACGTACCCGCACCTCTCCATCTCCAGCTCCTGCATGGACTTGGTCGTGGCGGGCTTCTTCCCTGGCGTGCTGACGCTGCAAACCTCGAGCCAACTTTGCAGATTGGCCTGGCTGGCGCTCACGGCCTCGATCAGCATGTTCCACCGCTGCTGGCTCGCGACCATCTCACGCACGCGTGATATGTACCAGCGCCCCAGGGCTGTCTTCCGATGCGCCGCGGGTATCCTGAAGGCCTTCCAGTCCTCCTGCTGGGCCACGATGCTCTCCACATCTTCAATCCACGAGCGCTGGTTGCCTGCCTGTCCGCCGCGCGAGGCCGCGAAAGCCCCCGCCTTGTTGGTGATCGTGCTCGCCTGCGCCTGCTGGGCCCGCAGCTGGTAGCAGAGACCCACCGTCTTCTCCAAGTACTCGTCCTCGAACTTCTCCCACACGCCCGTGGCGCGATCGCACCACACCTCGGCTGCACGCAAGCGTGACCCCAGGCCCTGGGCAAGAATGACCTTTGGTGCCCGACCTTCGGGGGGCGCGGCGAGGCCAAACCCGAGCGCGCAAGTCGCTGCTGTCGCATCGCTGTCAGTCATCCGGGGACCCCGGTGTGCCCGCTCCAACGGTCACCCTGGCGAACGGTCACTCTTGCGTGTAGCCAAACACCGCCCGCCGCGTCAGGAACCGGCGCGTGTGGACTTGCAGCCTCCGCAGGCGCCCCATGAGCATCCGGATGCTCAGGGACAGGCCGCCCATCTCGGCCACGTGCCTGCAGAAGTGCGCCACGATGTCCGCCGCTCGGCGCCGCTCCCTGACCCCGTTGATGAGGGACGCCAGGAAGAGGACCCCGCGGGCTGCCAGCCCGAGCCTGCAAGAAGAAGCAACGGCACAAGCACGAAATTCCGTGGCACTGCGCGAATTCCTTGGATCGGCGCTGGATCCCCCCCTCCCTGCCACGCGAAGCGCGACAGAGCGTTTCCGCGCCGACTCAACAAAATCCGCGCGGACCGCCGCACACATTCATGATCATCTCGGACTTCTCTTCCCCCAGAGCCTGCCCAGCCGGCCCGGGTTCTTGTGCGCCCTGCGAGTCTCGAGGCGGCCGACAGCACTCATCCTGCGTCCTCCGAGTCTAGAGGCGCCGCCGGCGCCCGACATCGAGGAGCGGCGCGAGTTGCCCACCACGCTGGCAACCGAGCCACGGCGCGTGGCGGCGCCAGGAAGCCCAGCGAACGAGCTGCGGCGCGAGGCGCGCATCGTCGAGGTGATGTCCGGATGGAGGAGCTCCGCCGACACCGAGCCACGGCGCGTGGCAGCACCGGGAAGCCCACCGAACGAGCTGCGGCGCGACGCGCGCATACCCGAGGTGATGTCCGGATGGAGGAGATCCGTCGCCACGAGCGTGACGACGGACGTGGACCTGGACCTGGATCGGTGTGCGGACTTCGCGACGTCGGGGGCATCCGGGCGCGAGTGGCCTGGCCCGGTGCCCTGGGCGTGCCGGTCGCCAAAGCACTCTGTCGGAGACGGCCCTGTGAGCAGCGTCGGCAGCTGGCGGCCCTGCTCGGCGGTGCTCAGAACCGCGCGCTCTGGCGCCCGGCGTGCGCCCTCCTTGGCCAGGGCCTCCCAGCGCCTCTCCTGCGAGCGCCTCGTCAGCATCCTCTTCACCTGGCTGCCCGTGGAGCCCATGCCGAGGAGCAGGCAGCGGCCCTTGAGAGCTGGCACGTCTACCAATTCGATGTGCTCGGCGCAGCCTCCTGGCGCGCCGGCGCTGCGGAAGCCCTGCATCGGAATCTTCAAGCCCGACATCTCGAGAACCCAGCCCTTCTCGGTCAGCTCCTGCAGCCGGGCGTCCACGCGCTTCTTGGGCGTCATGGCGTGCCGCTGCTTCTCCTTCAGCTGCTTCATCCGCTCGTCCTGCTGGCGCTTCTTCTCGGCCTCGGCCTCCTGGCGCCTCCGCTCGACATCCTGGGGCGACGAGGCCTACACATATCCACGCCGCCGGCCAGGCCCATCCTGGGCCCAGGAGCGGTGCATACCCCGCCCCTGGCTTGGCCAGTGAGGCACACACAACGCTCCTGGGCCCAGAATCGGCCTTGCCATTGGCGGGGTAGAATTATATATAAAGACATAGGTGCATCTCTCCCTCCATATACCTATACGACCACCCTTCGGGTGATAAGGAGGTTCGGGGGGGAACCAACGTCTCACTCGATCGGTCTCACTATCGATCTCAGTATCGATCTCACTATCGGTCTCGCTCGATCGATCTCACTCGATCGATATCACAATCGATCTCACTCGATCTATCTCATTCGATCGATCTCACAATTGACCTCACAATCGATCTCACAATCGATCACACAATCGATCTCACATTCGGTTTCAATATCGATCTCACAATCGATATCACAATCGCCCTCACAATCAACGTCATCATCATCACCATCATCAACAACATCATCAACATCAACATCACCACCAATATCGTCATCATCATGAGGGCACCGTCATCATCATCATCATCATCATCATCACCATCATCATCATCATATACATCATCATTAACGTCAGCATCATCATCGGGACAACATCATCATCATCATCACCATCATCATCTCATCATCAACATCATCATCATTATCATCGGGACACAGTCATCGTCACCATCATCAGCAGCATCATCAAAATCATCATCATAATCGGGACACCATCATGATCACCATCGTTCTCATCATCAACATTATCATCAACATCGTCATCATCCTCGGGACACCATCATCATCCTGATCATCGCATCATCATCATCATCATCGACATCCTCATCATCAACAACATCATCATCATCGTTGGGGCACCATCATCATCATGAGCAACATCATCATCAACATCGTCATTATCATTATTCTCACCATCGGGACACCATCAACATCACCATCATCATCATCATCAACATCATCATCAGCATCATCATCGAAACACCATAATTATCATCACCATCATCATCATCAACATCATTATCGCCAGGACACCATTTCCATCAGCATCATCATCACCAACATCATCGGAATCATCATCATCATCATCGGGACACCATCATCGTCATCATCATCAACATAATCATCATGATCATCATCATCATCCTCATCATCGGGACACTATCATCATCATCGACACCATCATCAACATCATCATCTTCACCGGGACACCATCATCATCATCTCATCATCATCATCATCATCATCATCATCATCATCATCATCATCATCATCATCATCATCATCATCATCATCATCATCATCATCATCATCATCCTCCTCGCGGGACACCGCGGGACACCGCGGGGGCGGGACACCGGCCGCCCGGAAGGGAGTCATTTGGTCCGGCCGCGCCTCAGCCACACGGGACACCAGCGGGACACCGGCGGGACACCGCGGGCCACCGGCCGCCCGGAAGGGAGTCATTTGGTCCGGCCGCGCCTCAGCCACAGGAGACTTTTTCTCGCCCGCCCACGCAGCTTCGCCTCGCCCGCACGGCACGCACGAACACGAAACCGAAACCGATTTCCCGGTAGGGGGGCTCTCCGTCCCACTTCGATCTCACCCCCTTCACCTCCGACCAATACATTCCTATATGTGTGGTTGTGGATATACATGTACACATACAAATACATATACACATGTCACATGCATACACATGCATACACATGTACATAAACACAAACGCATACATACACAGATGCGTGACCAGAGACATTTACATGTACAAAAACACAAACACATACATGTACAGTTGCATCGGAAGTTGGGGGGTGAGATCGAAGTGGAACGGAGAACCCCGTACCGGGAAATCGATTTCGGTTTCGTGTTCGTGCGTGCCGTGCGTGCGGGCGAGGCGAAGCTGCGTGGGCGGGCGAGAGAAAGTCTCCTGTGGCTGAGGCGCGGCTGGACCACATGATTGCCGTCCAGGCGTCTGGGGGCCCGCGGTGTCCCGCCCGGTGTCCCGCTAGGGCCCCGTGTGGCTGAGGCGCGGCCGGACCAAATGATTGCCGTCCAGGCGTCTGGGGGCCCGCGGTGTCCCGCCGGTGTCCCGCCCGTGTCCCGTCGGTGTCCCGTCGGTGTCCCGATGATGATGATAATGTTGATGATGATGATGATGGTGATGGTGATGGTGATGATGATGCTGAAGATGATGATGATGATGGTGATGCTGATGCTGATGGTGATGGTGATGGTGGTGTTGATGATGCTGTTGATGATGATGTTGATGCTGTTGTTGGTGATGATGGTGATGATGATGATGATGACGACCCGTGTTGTTGATCATGGTGATGATGGTGATCGATCGGGAGAGATCGATTGTGAAATCGATGGTGGGGTCCATTGTGAGATCGATTGAGTGAGACGTTGGGTCCGCCCCCCCGTCAACTGTCTTACCATTCAGGGATTTCGGCTCAAGGCTTCTGTTGCACTCGGCACGCGGGGGGCCGGAAACGCGCCCACTTCGGTCACGTACTTCCTTCGGCTTCGCTACGAGGGGCCAGGCTTTACCAGCCGAAATGCTCGACAAGAATGTGGAGACGCTGAAGAACATGAACATTGGCATCGTCACAACAACAATCACACAACACTCTCCATTGGCATCGTCACAACAACAATCACAACTGTTGCCCATTGCTGGGACCCCCCCCCAACCTCCTTATCACCCTCAGGGTGGTCGTATAGGTAAACATTTACACATGTGTACACATGCATAAATATACATATATGTACACGTACATGCTCACAAACGTAACTATATACATTTACATGTACTTCTGCATGTACCTATACACAAACACATGGGTGCGCATACACACATCTATCTATCTATATCTATATATAGAGAGAGGGACCGAGAGAGGGGTCTCGTCGCCCAATCACCTCCTCGACTCCCACGTGCTCCATCATCAGGCGGCGTCGCAACTCCACGGCCTGCGCCTCAAAGCTCCTGAGATCCTCCTCGAAGGACGGCCCCAGAGCAGGGTGCTCCGGCAGGCCCGCAGCGCTCTGCCCCTGCGAGGGCGCCACGTCGTCGGGTCCCCGCTGCAGCGCTGCAGGGTGCCGCATCACCGCCTCGATTTAGGTTGATCCCATCGTACTTAAGGACCACACTCCAGAAACAATTTCGAGCACCCCGAAAAGTATCGAAACAGTGTCTGCCCGACACGCTGGCGAAGTGCCGAACGAGTGTCGCCTCCCAGGGCCCGACACGTGGAAACCGTCCAGCTTCGATACTTTATTGTTGGTGCTCGAAGCTCTTCCTGGCCGTCAAGGCTGGAGTAGGTTCGAACATCGTAAGCCTCGATCTGCATGGAGCGCTGCTGCGACAGCAGGTTGGCCTGGCACGTGGCGGAGGCGGGCGAGCTCAGGAGCGGACCGCCGCCGCCCAGCGCGAGCGGGCCGCCAGAGGCCGCCGCCGGGGTGCCCCGCGGCCCGGAGGAGGCGGGGCAGGACAGGGCGCTCGGGTCGACGCCGGCGTGGTCCCACGCGGTGAGGGCCGCGGGGGAGAGGAAGTCCAGGGAGACCTGCCGAGGGGGAACGATCGGCTGACTCTCAGGGGACGAAGCACCGACCTGGGATCGCCGCTGCATCGCCGACAGGCTCGCACCCCGCGCGTTCCTGGGCGGGGTGGGGCGCCAGGCCCCGAGTGGCGACGCATGGGCGATGGTGAGGTCGATGCTGCCCCCCGTGGGCCCGTGCCCCCCCTGCCGGGGCCCTCGACCTCCTGCTGCGGCGCGGTCGAGGCCCTGGCGAGCCTGGAAGGCTCGGCTCGGCTCAGAGGCCTGCTGCGGACCAGCTCGGCCGCCAGCCTGAGAGACTGCGACTCCGCGGGCGCAGAGCACACGCGCTGCACGCGCCTCAGCTCGGCGCCGCTGCCAGGAGGCGGCAAGAGACCCTGAGCCCGCTCGGCCGCCAGCCGAAAGGCCTGCGCCTGGAGGGCGAGAAAACGGGTGCCATGCCCGAGGCTGGACGCGGGAACGTCGTGACGATCTTGGTCAGCGACGATCTTGGCCAGCGCCAACTTCTGGATCATCCTCGCGAATCGGCGGCGGCCGAAAGGGACCATGACCAAGATCTGCATTTTCACCTTGTCGGGATCCTCTTGGGGGCCTCTTGGGGCATCTTGGGGGCCTCTGGGGCCGTCTTGAAGCTATCTTGAAGGCTCTTTGAGCGCTCTTGGGTCATCTTGAGGCTGTCCAGGGCCTGTCGAAGCGCGCCCGAGGCCGCTTTACAAGATCCCGCGACGTCTTGGTCATGGTCCCTGTGCTGCTTTCCTCGGTGCGCCTCCGCAGGCGCCGCGACGCCCGAGGCGCCGTCCGAGGCACCGGTGCCCGGGCGCGGCGGCAGCGCCCGAGCCCTGGGCGCCTCCGGGGGCTGCGGGGCCGTGCCGGGCCGCTGCTCGCCTTCGGGGCTGCGCCGCTCGCCGGCGGGGCCGCGCCGCGGCGCTGGCCGCGCACCGCGGGGGGCGGTGGCCGCGCGCCGCTCGGCCAGCGTGGGGCAGCTGGCGCTCCTGACCGCGAGCGCCATGTGCCGAGGCCCCGCGGGCGCGGGCGGCACGGGGGCCTCCGCGGCGCGTGGCAAAGTAGCTCGGCCCGCGCCGGACAAGGGCGACGGTCGGGCGCGGCTTCCATGCGGGGGCGACAAATCCAGGGCGGGGGGGTGGAACGTGCACCTCTCGTGCCCCTTTTGGGCCCCAGGGGGCCCCTTTAGAAGCCCTGCGCGGGCCCTTTAGGGCACAACATCAAAGGTGCACCTGTCTTCACCCCTCCAATCATCGCCCCCTCCCCCCCGCAGTGCCACGCAACGCCCGCCCCCGAGACCGACGGAAGCGCTGGCCAGTGGACGAGCCCCGGTCCAGAGACCAGAGGAGTCGCGGGGGGGGGGGGGGGAGCGCGCCTGCCGACGCCCCGCCTCGCGCCTCGCGCCGCGGGGGCCCTCGCGACTCTCGGCCCCGGGGGCGGCGGGGACGCGCCTGCTGACGGAGGCGCCGGCCCGTGGACGCGCCCCGGTCGAGAGGCCAGGGGAGTCGCGGGGAGCGCCGCGCCTCGCGGCTCCCCGCGTCGCGCCGCGGGGGCACTCGCGACACGGCCCGGGGCGGGGGACTTCGCGCACGGACCCCTGTGGACTCCGAGCTGATTCCCACATATTCGATTCCCGTTCCAGCGCAATTCTGGGGAGAAGGGGAGGGCATTGAAGGAGGGGACGATCGCGCCGGGCCGACACGCACACGTTTGCCCTCAGCTCGGTCCGTGAGGCTGCCTCCCCGGGTCAGCTGGCAAGGGTGACATGTGCTGCGCGGCTTGCCGATCGCTGCGTGCGACAGGACAGCAGCGGCCCGCGTGCTCGGGGTTGACCCCCCGGCCCGCGCCCCCCGGAAGCCACCCACCGAGCGTCACTCCGGCGAAGGGTCACTTCTGCGCGTAGCGGAAGCATCCTGCAGCTCGGACAAGCCTGGACGGCCAAATTCTGGCATTTCTTCACGTCAAGGGGCCTATGTTAGGCCCTAGGGCCGCCAAGAAACGACCAAAGGATGAAACGCTGGCACAGGGGAAGGGGTCGAGAGGTGGTCCAGGGGTCTACGCCTCGAATCATCAAACGAAGCTGCGGGATGCCTTAGTTCGGCATCTGAGCCAACTCGGCGGCCGAACCGATGATCCTCAAAACGTGTGCCAGCGCCAACGTGCGCTTGTCCACCAAAGTTCTTCAGTACGACGTAAGCGTTGTGATAAGGGCCGCCGTCACAAGTTGCGTGCTGCCGGCGGAGCTGCACGGGAGCAAGCAATATGCTAACACACGGTCTGAGGATCATCCACCGTCGGCCTGACGGCTACACGTAAGTGGGACCCTGGGCAAGAGTGACCTCTGGTGCGCGGCTTTACGGGGCAGCGGGGGGGGAGGCCAATCCAAGCGTGCGGGCCAGTGCTGGGGGGACCCCTCGGGCGGGTGGTCATGGGTTACCTAAATGGGTGGTGAAGAAATGGGCCCTGAAGGGGCCCATCAGGGCCCCTTTTGGAGTCAGCTGGTGCCCAAACTGGGCCCTGAAAGGCCCCTTTTGAACCTTTTTCTTCACCCCCCATTCTGGACACTCTTCATTACCACCCGCCCGAACCCCTGTGAGTCCGCACTAAAGGTCACTCAATCGAAACGTTTTACTCTTACGCGGAGCCGAGGCCTGGGCTGGGACGATTCGGTGGCAACTCATGGGACCCTCCCATCCATCCTGTTGGCCCCTGCGAATCGACGCTAATCGACGCTAGTCGACGCCAACCGACGCAAAATCGATGCCACTCGGTGTGCTAGCCGACGCTAAACTGGCGCTGTCTCATAGACTCCCAGACACTAATCGACGCCAGTCGAAAGACGGAATAAACAGGGTATACAATGGGGGCCGATCCACAAGAAACCTTCCACAAGAAACCCAACCCTGAGACCCCAGGACGTCCGTTGATTTTTGGTGTGGGGACGTCACGCCTTCCATCGCTAAACCATCGGAACGCAAGAAACCTATGGCACCCTGGAGGCAACCAGGGTGCTTCCTGGCATGGGTCTCCACTCTACGAGGCTGCCGTGCTCTGCTACCGAAGGAGGCGGTGACCGAGCCATTCCTGGGCGGGCCGCGCCCGCGAGCGGTCACGGAGCAGCGCGAGGCGACACGAGCGCGGGCCGGCACAGCGCGGCAGCTCCGTAAGACAACAGCGCGAACGCCTTGCAAAACGGCGGGGCCCCGGGGCCGACCCGCCCGGGCCGGAGAAGCCTTACACGCCGTGGCCAGGCAGGGCGGGGCAGGTCCGCTCCAGCGCAGCACTCGCGCCCCTCGGGGAGCGAGAGAGCGGCATCACCATCGAATTTTTGTCTCCGTCGGCGGCGAGGCAGAGGTAATCCGCTCCAGCGTGTGGCTAGTCGGGGCAACCGAAAGGCGAATGGTCCAGCGTGCAGGAGGGAGGGAGAAGACGAGGGCGGCCGCGCGGGGGGAGGGGGAGGGGAAAACGCTCAGACGTGGAAGAGTTCCGCAGTAATCATCATAAACACGCTCTGGGACGCGCGCGCGGAGCTCCCGAGTCGAGGCCGGGCCCCCCTGCCCGCGCCCTCTCTTTTCCCTGGTGCGCCCCGCG
>CAUYUJ010017607.1:67500-77500 GCA_963575745.1 Prorocentrum cordatum | reverse complement strand
TCCGACGGCCCGAGACGGCCCAAGAGTCCCCAAACATCGCCGAAAGATCGCACAAGAGGCCTCCAAGATGGCCCCAGAACAGACCAAGAGGCCCCCAAGACGGCCCAAAGAGGCCCCCAAGACGGCACAGGAGGCCTTTAAGACGCCCAAGATGGCATCCAAGACGGCCCTGGAGCATTCCAAGAGGGCCCCAAGTCGGCCCATAGAGGCCCCCCAAACGGCTTCCGACGGCGTCAGACGGACCTGGAGCCCACCAAGACGGCCGAACATGGCCCTAAGATGGCCCAAGACGGTCCACGAGGCCTCCAAGAGGGCCTCCAGGAAGGCCCGAACATGCAAAAATCATTGATTTCCAATAGGTGTTTGAAGGATTGTGGCATTTGCTTTTTGTTCTGCCTTCCGACGGCCCGAGACGGCCCAAGTACCTCCAAAGATCGCTCAAGAGGCCCAAGACACGCCCCAAGAGGCCCCCAAGACGGCCCAAGAGGCCTCCAAGATGCTCAAGATCGCCTCCAAGACGGCCCTACGAGCCCTCCAAGACGTCCTCCAAGAAGGCCCGAAAGGGTCGAAATGCCCTCCAGACGGCCAAGATGACCTTCAAGATGCCCACGTGTTCCCCGAAGGCTTTCCAAACCGATTCGTGGAACACATGGCCCGATAGCTTGGCAGGTCTGGCCTCAACATTCGGCCACATAGGCGCTTCCAAAAAGGCAGGGGGCGGCGGTGAGTCGCCGTAGGAGTCTTCGATCCGCCGCCCCCTGTTGATTCATCACAGGGGTGCCTGGCGTGCCAAGACAGTTCAAGGCGGCCTCCATGATGGCCACGTTGGCCCAAGATGGCCTCCAAGATAGCATCCGATGGCCTCCAAGGCCGCCCAAGATGGTCCAAGACGGCCTCCAAGACGGCCCAAGACGGCCCAGGAGGCCCCCCAGAGGCCTCCAAGACGGCCCAAGAGGCCTCCAAGAGGTCCTCCAGCAGGGCCCGAAGAAGCCAAATCACTGATGTTCCTTAAAAACGGTTGAAGGATTTTGGCAGTCGCTTCTTCTCGGCCTTCCGACGACCCAAGACTGCCCAAGAGGCCCCCAAGATCGCCCCCCACAGCGCCCAAGAGGCCTCCAAGATGTCCCCAGGACTGCCCAAGAGGCCCCCAAGACGGCACAAAGAGGGCACAAAAACGACCCAAAACGCCTCCCAGATGCCCAAGATGGCCTCTAAGACGGCCCTGGAGCACCCCAAGAGGGCCCCAAATCGGCCCAGAAAGGCACCCCTAACGGCTTCCGCCGAAAGTCGGACGGGCCAGGAGCCCACCAAGATGGCCGAAGCTGGCCCAAGGCGGTCCAAGAGGCCTCCAAGAGGGCCCCCAGGAAGGCCAGACAATGCCAAAAACAATGATTGTCCGTTGGTTGTGAAGGATGTTGGCAGTTGCTTCTGGTCGGCCTTCCGACGGCCCGATGCGGCCCACGAGCCCCCAAAGATCCCCCAAGATGCCTCCAAGATGGTCCCAGAACGGCCCAAGAGGCCCCCAAGACGGTCCCAAGAGGCCCCCCAAGACGGCCCAGGAGGCTTTTAAGGCGCCTAAGATGGCCTCCAAGACGGCCCTGGAGCACCCCAAGAGGGCCCCAAGTCGGCCCAGAGAGGCCCCCCAAACGGCTTCCGACGGCGTCGGACGGGCCAGGAGCCCACCAAAACGGTAGAAGATGGCCCTAAGATGGCCCACGACGGCCCAAGAGGCCTCCAAGAGGGCCTCTTGGAAGGGCCGAAACGGCCAAAACCATTGATTTCCCATGAACTTTTGTGAAGGGTTGTGGCATTTGCTTTGTGTCTGCCTTCTGACTGCCCGAGACGGCCCAAGTGCCCCCAAAGGTTGCCCAAGAGGCCCAAGACGGCCCCAAGTCGGCTCAGAGAGGCCCCCCAAACGGCCTACGGGCGTCGGACGGGCCAGGGGCCCACCAAGACTGCCGAAGATGGCACCAAGATGGCCCAAGACGGCCCAAGAGGCCTCCAAGAGGGCCTCCAGGAAGGGCAGAGGATTCCCCATGAATTTTGAAGGATTGTGGCATTTGCTTTTCTGCGGCTTCCGACGGCCCGAGACGGCCCAAGTGCCCCCAAAGATCGCCCAAGAGGCCCAATACGGCCCCAAGAGGCCCCCAAGACGGCCAAAGAGGCCTCCAAGACGCTCAAGATGGCCTCCGAGACGGCCCAAGAGCCCTCCAAGACGTCCTCCAAGAAGGCCCGAAAGGGTCGAAATGCCCTCCAGGCGGCCAAGATGACCTTCAAGATGCCCACGTGTTCCCCGAAGGCTTTCCAAACCGATTCGGTGAACACATGGTCCGATAGCTTGGCAGGTCTGGCCTCAACGTTCGGCCACATAGGCGCTGTCAAAAAGGCAGGGGGCGGCGGTGATTCGCCGTAGGCGTCTTCGATACACGTATAACTGTCGAGTCACACGCAACTGACTTCGAAACCATTCGCAACAACTCCCTAGTCGGGATCGCCTGGAGCAAAATAAAGTGTTGTCAGAAGCTGTAATCAGAATGACGACGCAACCAACCACACTATCGGCATCAAACTTCTACTCCCCATCGCTGGCTGTGAACTCACCCTCTGGTGAACGTGCTGACTGCTGCGCTGTACCGCAACCAACATCCGCCGCACTAGAAGTGCAGCTGTACTGACCTCTCCCCTTCCTTCTTTCGAAGTGCTTGGGTGCAAACTCCGACGCAGGGTGCGCGTCCTCTCTGAGATCAGATGCGCCCCCTTCTCATGCCGACCCACGCAGCTTTTCATGCGACTGCCAGCGGGCGCGCAGTCAGTCCGCGCATTCCGCGCGGCGGCGGCCACTCGGCCAGCCACGCTGACAGAGGGGTGAGGGGCACGCATGCCACGAAGAGCGCCATTTCGACGCAAGCTGGGTGGCATCATTGCGAGGGTGACTACCAAGTGTCCGATTCCGGAAACTCTGAAACTCTGAACCCAAAAACATTTTCATCTCTTGGCAACACATCTTTTACTTCCGCCGCCTTCCGCAGGCCTTCCGCAGGCTTCCGCCAGCGGAGGCGGCCTCGTTTTACTTCCGCCGACCTTCCGCCGCCTTCCACCGAGGAAGAGATGACAGCTCCTTCCATCCTCGAAGGCAAGGCCCTTTGTGGAACGCCTCAAATGGAATCGTCCCGAGATCTCCATACGTAAGAATCCTGGCTGGTGATCGCCGTGCGTTGCGGAGCGACTGCTTTGGCGCCAAGGTGCCGCGAGGCATTGAATGAACGTCCCTAAGCCCCTTCGGGTTCTCAGCACGGGATGTCTCATTGCCAAAGCCCAGACCCCGAGTTCTGAGGGCTTCTGGGCGCCCACGAGGCTTGCCGCGTGAATTGTCTGAAAGCCTCGGGGGAGCGGCTGGAATTTCACACGCCCGCCCTCCTCCTCCTTCTCCTGCTCCTCCTCCTCTTCCTCCTCCTCTTCTTCGCCTTTTCTTTTCCTCCCCCTCCCCTCCCCCTCCCCCTCCCCCTCCTCCTCCTCCTCCTCCTCCTCCTCCTCCTCCTCCTCCTCTTCCTCCTCCTCCGCTTCCTCATCTTCCTCCTCCTCATCCTCCTCCTCTTCCTCCTCTTCCTCCTCCTCTTCCTCCTCCCCTTCCTCCTCTTCCACATAGGGCCCATCCTGGAGCCCCAAGTCGCCCCCAAGACGCCCTCTAACCCTCAAGAAGGTCCCAAGAAGACCCCGCGAGGGGGAACACGAACTGACACTTGGAGCCCTGGGCCCCGAGATGACCTCCGAGACCGCCACGAGGCCCTAATAGGCACCCAAGAGGGACCCAAGAGGCACCCGAGAGGCTCCCAAGAGGCCCCCAGGAGACCCACAAGATGGCCCACCGAGGCCACCGAAAGGCCTCCTAAGAGACCCCAGGATGCATCTAAAACGCTTCTTGTCCACAGCCCAGGCATGTTGGCAGGTTGGGCCGTAGGCGATTACATCATTGAAGAAGACTGATATATCTAAAAAGATGGCGCGCCGAAGGAAGGTGGTTAGTCGTCCATGTATGCACCAGCTCTGTGACTAACTTACTCCTGTCCTGCAAATACCAGTCGCGCAAGTGCGGTCCCACGGGGCTGCGTACCCATGCTCCTTCCCCCAATGGCCCCTCTTTCACAGGCACCTGCCAACAATGTGCGCGGATGTAAGCTTCTCGTGGGGCCCGCAGCAATACAAAAACTGTTGGAGACAACGGTGGATCATGCGCTCATGTGTTCGGTGTAGGCAGGTGCGTGTGCTGCACGCGGTGGCGGAGCCCCCTCGTGAGCACGATCTTTTTACCTAACAGCGAAGACTGATAGGTTTCTAGTGGGGTCAAAAGAGAGCATCTTGACTCCCCAAGGGGGTCTGGGCGGGATCCGGACGGGTGCCGGGTTTTTTAGCCCACTGTAGGCCACTTCGTGGTCTTCGAGTTCAGAGAACTCCATTCCTGGGCATGATTTTGAATGCCCGGAGCCAACTGTAGGCCACTTCGTGGTCTTCGAGTTCCCAGAACTCCATTCCTGGGCATGATTTTGAATGCCCGGAGCCAACGGTAGGCCACTTCGTGGTCTTCGAGTTCCCAGAACTCCATTCCTGGACATGATTTTGAATGCAGGCTGAGGCTGAGGCAGAGGCTGAGGCCGAGGCTGAAAGAGGCTGAGGCTGAGGCTGAAGGCTGAGGGCTGAGGCTGAGCTGAGGCTGAGGCTGAGGCTGCAGGCTGAGGCTGAGGCCGAGGCTGAAGGCAGACTGAGGCTGAGGCTGAAGCAGGCTGAGGCTGAGGCTGAGGCAGGCTGAGGCTGAGGCTGAGGCAGGCTGATGCTGAGGCAGGCTGAGGCTGAGGCTGAGGCTGATGCAGGCTGAGGCTGAGGCAGGCTGAGGCTGAGGCCGAGGCTGAAGGCAGACTGAGGCTGAGGCTGAAGCAGGCTGAGGCTGAGGCTGAGGCAGGCTGAGGCTGAGGCTGAGGCAGGCTGATGCTGAGGCAGGCTGAGGCTGAGGCTGAGGCTGATGCAGGCTGAGGCTGAGGCAGGCTGAGGCTGAGGCCGAGGCTGAAGGCAGACTGAGGCTGAGGCTGAAGCAGGCTGAGGCTGAGGCTGAGGCAGGCTGAGGCTGAGGCTGAGGCAGGCTGATGCTGAGGCAGGCTGAGGCTGAGGCTGAGGCTGATGCAGGCTGAGGCTGAGGCAGGCTGAGGCCGAGGCTGAAGGCAGACTGAGGCTGAGGCTGAAGCAGGCTGAGGCTGAGGCTGAGGCAGGCTGAGGCTGAGGCTGAGGCAGGCTGAGGCTGAGGCAGGCTGAGGCTGAGGCTGAGGCTGATGCAGGCTGAGGCTGAGGCAGGCTGAGGCTGAGGCCGAGGCTGAAGGCAGACTGAGGCTGAGGCTGAAGCAGGCTGAGGCTGAGGCTGAGGCAGGCTGAGGCTGAGGCTGAGGCAGGCTGATGCTGAGGCAGGCTGAGGCTGAGGCTGAGGCTGATGCAGGCTGAGGCTGAGGCAGGCTGAGGCTGAGGCCGAGGCTGAAGGCAGACTGAGGCTGAGGCTGAAGCAGGCTGAGGCTGAGGCTGAGGCAGGCTGAGGCTGAGGCTGAGGCAGGCTGATGCTGAGGCAGGCTGAGGCTGAGGCTGAGGCTGATGCAGGCTGAGGCTGAGGCAGGCTGAGGCTGAGGCCGAGGCTGAAAGGCTGAGGCTGAGGCTGAGGCTGAGGCTGAGCTGAGGGCTGAGGCTGAGGCTGAGGCTGCAGGCTGAGGCTGAGGCAGGCTGAGGCTGAGGCGAGGCTGAAGGCAGACTGAGGCTGAGGCTGAAGGCAGGCTGAGGCTGAGGCTGAGGCGGCTGAGGCTGAGGCTGAGGCAGGCTGAGGCTGAGGCAGGCCGAGGCTGAGGCTAATGCCGAGGCTGAGGCACTGAGGCTGAGGCTGAGGCTGAAGCAGGCTGAGGCTGAGGCTGAGGCAGGCTGAGGCTGAGGCTGAGGCAGGCTGATGCTGAGGCAGGCTGAGGCTGAGGCTGAGGCTGCGGCAGGCTGAGGCTGAGGCAGGCTGAGGCTGAGGCCGAGGCTGAAGGCAGACTGAGGCTGAGGCTGAAGCAGGCTGAGGCTGAGGCTGAGGCAGGCTGAGGCTGAGGCAGGCTGGCTGAGGCTGCAGGCTGAGGCCGAGGCTGAGGCTGAGGCTGAGGCTGAGGCTGAGGCTGAAGGCAGACTGGCTGAGGCTGAGGCTGAGGCTGAGGCTGAGGCTGAGGCTGAGGCTGAGGCTGAGGCTGAGGCTGAGGCTGAGGCTGAGGCTGAGGCAGCTGAGGCTGAGGCTGCAGGCAGGCTGAGGCTGAGGCAGGCTGAGGCTGAGGCGAGGCTGAAGGCTGAGAGGCTGAAGCACTGAGGCTGAGGCTGAGGCTGAGGCTGAGGCTGAGGCTGAGGCTGAGGCTGAGGCTGAGGCTGAGGCTGAGGCTGAGGCTGCAGGCTGAGGCTGAGGCAGGCTGAGGCTGAGGCTGAGGCTGATGCAGGCTGAGGCTGAGGCAGGCTGAGGCTGAGGCCGAGGCTGAAGGCAGACTGAGGCTGAGGCTGAAGCAGGCTGAGGCTGAGGCTGAGGCAGGCTGAGGCTGAGGCAGGCTGAGGCTGAGGCTGAGGCAGGCTGAGGCAGGCTGAGGCTGAGGCTGAGGCTGATGCAGGCTGAGGCTGAGGCAGGCTGAGGCTGAGGCCGAGGCTGAAGGCAGACTGAGGCTGAGGCTGAAGCAGGCTGAGGCTGAGGCTGAGGAGGCTGAAGGCAGGCTGAGGCTGAGGCTGAGGCAGGCTGAGGCTGAGGCTGAGGCAGGCTGAGGCTGAGGCTGTGACTGCGACTGCCGTTGCCACTGCGACTGTCATCGCGAATGCGACTACGACTGCGAGAACAGCAGAATTCTACAACTGGATTCTCATCTGAATCTTAAGGGGAATGCTTCCAAATATGCTCCGACACATCGCTGTTAGGTTGCTTTGCCGGGATAAGGACCGAACCGGGCGGGACGGCGCCGTGCGAGAACCAAATTTTTGGGCCCGCGAAATTGGGCGCAACGCACAGCCGCGGGCGCCCAGACCAGCAACGCCCGGTCCGGCACCTGGGGCAGACTCTCGATCCGCTGCGCCGCCAGGCGTGCAAAAGCCGCCGCGCTGCCCTCGGCGGCCGCACTGGGGCCGAACTTACCGGAACTCCACACTGTTTACCACGACCCCTGTGCCCCACGGGGATGGGCGGGGCGACGGCGTGCGAGCTCCCGTGCTGGGGCCGCATCGGCAGCTCCCTACGGGACACGATCACTGTCGCTGGCGACTCACGGGAGCCGCCCGTGCCATCCTGCTGGCTCTTGCAAATCGACGCTGCATCGACGCTGCATCGGCGCCTTCCCATCGATTACCAGACGCTGGCCCACGCTGACGCACTCGACGCGCGGAATTGCCAGAACACGCAAGGCTTCCATGCTTTGCTGCCGAACGCTCCGATGGAGCTTGCCGAGACGTGGGCGAAGCCGGCGGGCGCCCCGCACTGGGGCCACAATTGGAGCGCCCGGCGGTGCACGGAAGCAGGGGCAGGAGCTGGAGGACGGGGACGTGCCCAGAGGTCCAACGCACTGACAGCAATCAAGGCGGAAAATTTTGTTCGCAACTTTCGGTCTCCAGGGGCCCTCCCTGGGCCCCGGGACCGTCAGAAATGGCCCAGGATGAAACACCGGTCCTGGGGGGATGAGGTTGAGACTTCCGGGGACCCCGTGTTGAAAAAATCACGTCATCGGATTTCAGGGCTGGGCGGGCGTAGGAGGCGCGCGGCGCAGCGGGAAGAGCACGAGGACCCGCTTCCACGGGAGGACTGGGGAAAGGCAGGGTGCTCGCGTGCGCTGTGTTCGAAGCCAACGCATGGTAGCTCTGAGTCGTCCCCATGGCGCCCAATAGCGTGCCCCATCGCGCGCAAAGCGGACATAATGCATCTTCCTCACGTGCCGCTGTTGGGCGGTATTGGTCGCTGTTGGGCGCTATTTGACCGATGCGCGGCGCTTTGGAGCGCTGTTTGGCGCTATTCGAAGCCATTGGGCGCTACTTGCCGAGAAACGTTCCATCGAAGACGAGCGGCAGCTCCCGTGATTTACTATCTCACGCGGTGATGTGCCACGTTGGCCATTTTGACAGTAGATGGTCGAAGGTCGGTGCTGAGGGCAATGATCAACGAGAGGCTCTCCCTGGGCCCTTCTCCGTCCTACCAGGGAGCTCAGCGTAGCGGCTGCGAAGGGGAGCGCCCAACTATGAAGCTCGTTCGCTTTGCTTGCAGGTCACTAGACTTGCGGCCGCTGCGGTCGACCCACAGTCTCGTGCTGCGAGGGGCCCTCCCGATCAGGGTGCGCGGAACAAGATCATGGCCACAAAGGTGTGCACTCTTACCGCTGTTGAGAAAGCGCGCTGACCAATAAAATCCGCCGACCCTGTCGGCGTGTGTGAGAGGCTTGGCTGTTCGAGTCGTCTCGTCTCCGTCGTCCCCTTTCCCTGCACCCTCCTCTTCAAGCTTGTCAGCGAAAGAAAAATCCAGCAATATCGCAATCGAGGGAAGCCCCTTCCCTTTGATCCCTTCCCCGCGCCGGGGGGGGGTCCCCAGGGGGTCCCGGAGGGGTCCCAGATGGTCTCGGGGGGGGGAGAAGGCTCGCCACCCAGATGCGCTTTCCCCCCCTGGGGGCCCTGGGGCCAGAAAGCGCCAAGACAGGCCAAGAGTGTCCCAAGATGCCGCCGGGACGGTCCAAGAGGTTCCCGAATCGCCAAGCGATCGGTCCAAAACGACTTCGCGCCCTCCAGACTGCCCAGGAGGCCTCCAGGACGCCCCAAGACGCCTCCAAGAGCACCCCCGAAAGGACCCCAAAGAGGCCAAATTCATTGATTTGTCGCTGGTTGTTTTAACGTTTGGGCTTTCTCGCCTTTTCCACTCCCCTCCGCTCCAAAACGGCGCCAGAGGCCCCCAAGATCTCCGCAAGACACCCCAAGAGGCCTCCCCAAAGGCCCCAGAACAGCCCAAGAGTACCCCAAGACAACCCCAAACGCCTCCAAGACGGCCCCAGTTGCCCCCAAGACGGTTCCAAGAGCGTGCCCAGACGGGGGACCCGAACGGACATTTCGAGCCCTCGGCCCCAAGAGGCCCCGGGAGGCTCCTAGAGGTTCCCCAGAGGCCCCACAAAGGCCCACAAGAGGTCCCCAGGAAGCCCGAAGAGGCCCCCAAGAGGCCCCCAAGAGGTCACCAAGAAGCAGCAACAATTCCCCCCACGAGGCCCCCGAGAGACTTACGAAGAGACCCCAAGAACCATCCCTGAGGACTCTGGCCCACGTCAGCGTCGTCGTCGTTGCCGCCGCCGCCGTTGTCGTCGTCGTCCTCCTCAACGTCTCCCTTTAGGGTAGGCGGCACCAGCCGTAAGGCCTTCGCAATGCGCACGAAAGAGCAGGACGCCGTAAGGACGACGACTCGAAATTTAACTGCAAGGGCACATAGCTGTGTAGTCGGGAAGAGTATTCAGGAACATTGCTTACAGATCGACACATTCGGGGACCGTCTATTTGAGTGGATCCGTAGAGAGTGGTGGAAGTGCTCGATATCTACGAATCCGTATTTAAACGTGGGCACGCTGCCAACCTTGTACTTCGTGCTAGCTGTGACTGAGTCGACTTTCGCCCTCCAACAAGCAAACGACAAGACAAATGCCCTCACAGATGGGCCGAAGATGGTTTCCCCTAGCTCCTTTCTTCCCTCCGCTTCGCAAGCCTAGAAATCGAAGATGATGGCGTTGCCATCGTCTCCGGCGCAAATCAGGCTACTCCCAGTGGCTCCCATGCAGCGTACCGCATTCTCGCCAGCATTCAGTGAATACTTGTGCTGGCCGCTTCGCACCTCAGGGGGCATCACTAGCGAACTGGTCATCACGCGTTGGCCCATCATCGAGCGCCTTGGCTCTATGTACTGCAACCTCCTGAAATTGTACTTCCACTTTGCGGGCGCCAGGAACTGCATGCATCT
>CAUYUJ010017607.1:35000-65000 GCA_963575745.1 Prorocentrum cordatum | reverse complement strand
AGCAATTGCAGTAGAAGTCGTAGTAGTGGTCATAGTAGTAGTCGTACTAGTAGTTCCCTACCTAGGCTCTGCCTAGAAGGGTTCTTACCCTCTTAGCTTAAAGGGGCCGGGCAGTGTTGCCCGCCCTGGGCGGTTCCCCCGGCATCCGCCCCGCGGTTCCCCCAGCTACGTCCCCTAGCTTAGCGTTGCTTATCTCATTTTAGCTTAGCTTCTTTCATCTTAGCCTAGCTTAGCTTCATCTTAGCTCAGGTTTATCTTAGCTTAGCTGACTTACCTTCATCTTAGCTTTGCTGAGCTTTAGCATAGCAGAGCACAGCACAACATAGCATAGCGCAGCACAGCAGATCATAGCATAGCTCAGCATAGCATAGCATAGCGCAGCATAGCACAGCATAGCATAGCATAGCGCAGTGCAGCACAGCACAGCATAGCACAGCGCAGCATAGCATAGCATAGCGCAGTTTAGCATAGCATAGCATAGCTTAGCATAGCACAGCATGACATAGCATAGCATAGCTGAGCATAGCATAGCATAGCATAGCATAGCGCAGCATAGCATAGCACAGCACATAATAGCATAGCATAGCGCAGCATAGCATGGCATAGCAAAGCAACTAATGCTGCATTCCTAGGGGCTCCAACTTCTAGGTAGGGTCGCACTGGGGAAATTTACAACTAGTGAAAAATATTAGTGGAAGTGGTTGTGGTAGAAGTACTAGTAGTAGTCGTCGTAGTAAGAATGGTGGTAGTGTAATAGTCGTCGTCGTCGTAGTCGTAAACATAGAGGTAGTAGAAGTCGTACTGGTAAGAATCGTGGTAATAATCATACTGTTATTACTACTACTGATGGTAGCAGTAGTAGTCGTAATAATCGTTAATGTAGTAATAATAATAGTCGTACTAGTGGCCTGGACGTGGGGGGGGGGGGGGCGCTAGGTGTCAGAGAACCCTTTTTCGCGTACGGTGGCCCCAAGAGGGCCTCAGAAAGCCAAAGATAACCTCCAAGATCGCTCAAGATAACCCAGCATGGCTCCAATATACCCCACGAGGGCCACGAAACGGTTTCGCATGCTTTTGGCGACCCCCCAGTACCTCCCCGAAAGGCCAAAATCACTCAAAAGCTTCAGGGGAATCACTGATGTGTGCCTTCTCGCCCTTTCGCGTCCGATGTTTTTTTTGGTTTTTGTGAAGCCGCAATATGGCCCTGAGATGGCCCTCGAAGTGGTAATAGTGGCAATAATGGTGATAGTAGCAGCAATGCCAGTAGTAGTAGTAGCAGTAGTAGTAGTAGTAGCAGTAGTAGTAGTAGTAGTAGTAGCAGTAGTAGTAGTAGTAGTAATAGTAGTAGTATCAGTAGTAGTAGTAGTAGCAGAAGTAGTCGTAGTAGTCGTAGTAGTAGTAGTAGTAGTAGTAGTAGTAGTAGCAGCAGTAATAGAAGTAGTCGTAGTAGTAGTAGTAGTAACAAGTGTAGTCGTAGTGATGCTCGTGGTAGTAGTACTATTCGTAAAAAAGAATGCGGTGGCAGTATTCGTATCAGCACAAGTAGCAGCGTCAGCTATAGTAGTCGCAGTAGTAGCAGTAGTAGCAGCAGTGGTAGTAGTCGTCGTAGTAGTAGTAGTAGTAGTAGTAGTGGTAGTAGTAGTAGTAGTAGTAGTAGTAGTAGTAGTAGTAGTAGTAGTAGTAGTAGTAGTAGTAGTAGTAGTAGTAGTAGTAGTAGTAGTAGTAGTAGTAGTAGTAGTAGTAGTAGTAGTAGTAGTAGTAGTAGTAATAGTAGTAGTAGTAGTAGTAGTAGTAGTAGTAGTAATAGTAGTAGTAGCAGTAGTAGTAGTAGTAGTAATAATAGTAGTAGTATTAGTAGTAGTAGTAGTAGTAGTAGTAGTAGTCGGGGTAGTAGTAGTAGTAGTAGTAGTAGTAGTAGCCGTAATAGGCGTAGTAGTTGTGATGAGAATGGCAATGCTGCTGCTCATCGTAAGAAGATAACAGCTGCGATTGGTACTTGGTCCAAATTCGGACTCGACGCCCCCCACCGCCGACCAAAAATGTCTTGGTCAGAGATAATTAACGGAAGGACTTAAAGGAGGGTATCAATGTTGGTTTCTCTTTGAGGCAGACCTCATCGATCCATCCAATCCGTTCGCGAGGCCCAAACGCATGGCAAGTCTAAGGCGCGCACGTCGAAATTGGTCACCTGAATTCTTTCAGTCCGAGCATCAAAGAACGCGTAGTCACCCTACTGTGCGGGGACGTCAACGACGACGAGACAACAATGATGACCATGACGACGAGAACGAGGATGACGACGACGTCGACAACAACGAGAAACAAGAAGACTGCGACGTCGCCGCAACGCCGCCAACACTTTCGATTTGCAGCCGAACTCTCGCCTCAGTGCGGACCATGTTTCCGACAACGAGTAATGCCCTCGTCGAAGCGCCAATCGCGATTCTGACTCGGACCAGTACTCTCGCGAATGCTTGAGTGGGAATTCCCTATGTCGCCTGAACGCTGGACATGATCTGGAGTCAGAATTGGAGCCAGTGTGCTCCAGCCTCAGCGCTCGCAACATACATGTTTGGGATCAACGCTCTCGGTCCGCTGCCAGCCAGCCACACTCCTCGATTACAATTGTGTTGGCGCATGAGTGCTGACCGGATCCCTGGTTGGGAGCGGTGCTGTCGCGCCAATTATTTCCACATTCCTGATTGCGGACGGTGCTTTTGCCTTAACGCTGGCAAAATCCCGACGCGGGACGCATTCATAGAATTTGTGAGCTCCTAGGAGGCTCAACGTCACCTTCGGGAGCTCCTCGGTGGTCCAACGGAGTGCTGTCATACCCAGTTCCAGACGGGACCTCTCGTCACTGGCAGTCGCCAACTGCGCAAGTGCCGCATCTTTCGTGAGCTCCTGGGTCAATGAGAATGCGGTGTTAGCCTGACCCGAACGAGTCCTCGCCTCCTTGGGCGCTGCCATCTGCGCAACTATCACCACTTTCGTGAGCTCCTTGTAGGATCCACCGAATGCGGACACACGCCAAGTCAACCCCGCGGTATTGCCATGCATCTTGGGCGAGTTGGGTACCTCAATTTGTTTTCTTCTCCTCCTTATTCTTAACCGGCACCAGACAATCCCCTCTCCCCATGATCTGTAAGATGAGGATGGGACGGACGATCAAGACCCACACCAGTTTCAACAGAGCACTGAAATCAAGCAGGTCTTAAACACAACCTCATTTCTACTTCTCTGCTGCCCTTCTGCTGCGCTGGCACGGTGGAGGGGTTTGCCGCAGGCAGCTGAATCTACATCAACAGTTGACGCCGAGACGAGAGAACTAGCTCTCTCTCCTTTGTCCATAGTGTGTCCTTCCTTCCTTCCTTCCTTCCTCCCCCCCGCGGCACATGAGAAAATTCGCTGTCCTTGCCGCGCCCATCTCCGGTGAAGACGATGTCGTCGAGGACCAGCATGCTGTACAAGAAATCCTCTCGGCAAGATTCTTTAGATGGTACGGCCGACTCTGGCATGCCGCTCGACATGAATTGGCAACAGAATAACAGAGGTGAGCCGCGACTGAAGGGCGGAAACAAAACTTTCATCCACAATTGCGTGGCGTCGGCTTCAACGGCGTATCGAAGAACGACCAGAAGGTTGTCGGGGAGGACAAGAGCCCCTTGTCTTGGAGGGGAGGAACCTCGACAAGCACGTGGCCAACCCCCCCACAGGGCTAGATGCCCATGCCTATGCGGACGTGCATGTTGAACGATTAAGCGGCTTTCGCTGAGCATCGGCAGCCGATGAAGGCGGTGCGCTCGATTCCGCGACTGCACAACAGCAGTCGTCTTTGAGGCGTGAAGAAGTCAACCATCTTAGCCCCAAAAATGTCAATCATGGACATGAGAGTGTGAACAGGTCTACAAACGGCTGCGGCGACCGAACCCGTTGGAACGGGAGCGGGCCGAATTGGCAAGTGGCAATTTGGGCACCAGAGACAAGTCAGCCCCTCACAAATAAGAGTCTCAACCCACTCGTCGAATCGCGCATAGTGCACCGCGGTGTAGCCCAAAACGACCTAAGTATGACCTTCTGTAGAGACCACCAGCCTGCTTCCACGCATCACTGCGTGCCTGCCTGCACAGACAGGGCAAGCCTGGCACCAGAAGTCAAATAGTCGCAGCGCTGGCAGACGCAGCGGCACGGGAGGATGAGCCAAAGGCGGGGGGGGGCGGGAAGAGAAGACTGGAACCATAGGGGGCTGAACGAGCGAGCGGAGAAGGCGGTGGGCGGGGGGCGGGCAGCAAGACGAGCATGAGCAGGAGGATCTGACGCCACGCTGGCGGGAGCTGTCCCTCTGGCCTCCGTCCTGTCCTCGTTGTCCCGCTCACTTTCTCTCGCTCCCGTCTCACCACCAAGCGGGGCCCTCCAGCGTCACGTCTAAAAAGATGTTGGCAAACATTTGGGCCGAACTCCGCGTCATTGCCCTTGCTTTAGCACGCAAAGCTTCCCAAACGAAGGTTTATCTCGAACCCGTTTGGACTGTAACTTCCATTGCTGTTGCGAGGTGCTGCCTGTGCATGGTATGGTCAGACACCTTTCTGACTTCAAACGAGCAGGAGAAGAAACGAATATGCCTCCAGGATGGTGTTTCCGTGTCGTTCCGGCTCTGTCACTACCCCCCCTCTGCCTGTCATTTGTACCCGCTTCAACCTCGAAATCTCTGTGTATCTTAGGATGTGCCATTGCACCGACCTTTCTCGCGATCTATGTTTGCATCTCTTTGTCGGCCGCCCCTGTGGCATAATGGCATAATGATTTCCACAATCCCGTGTCCCTGCCTGCACCTGTGCCTGTGTTTCTCCGTTGTTATCCGCCGCGATTGCCAGCATCAAGAGCACGTACATACATACATACATACATACATACATACATACATACATACATACATACATACATACATACATACATACATACGTACGTACGTACGTACGTACGTACGTACGTACATACATACATACATACATACATACATACATACATACATACATAGATACATAGATACATCGATACATCGATACATACAGACAGATAGAGAGGAGAGAGAGAGAGAGAGAGAGAGAGAAAAACAACTACACGGCTTCTGCCGACCTTCCGCCAGTTGCCGCCAGCGGATCGATTTACGGTAGCTGGTTTATGAGCGCCTCCCGCTGGCTTCCGCCAAGCGCGGGGTGCCAACTGCGGCGACGTCTATGGCTCTTCCTTTCTCTCTTCGAGGATGTCTTGAACATGCCCAATTCTGGCAGGTGCTTCGGGGCAACTTGTGCCTGCGGCTCCTGTCATTTAGGCTGCATGGCTCCTGCGCCTGTGATTCCAACCTGTAGCACCTGTGCCATACCGCTATCACGAATGTAGTGTTGCAGCGGGTGCCTCTACCTGCACATGATGCAAATGCTTACCCTGTTTCAATCCTACATTCAATTCCCTTCATTTCGCGTACACCCTTACCTTTTACATACGCCCTCAAACTTGCCTATGCAGCTGCTTGGTGCCGCTGCAAGTGTGAATATACCCTCACATGTAGGTGCAGCGGCAGCAGCAGTGTGAACTCTGGGCTCGCTTGATACCTGTACTATGCCTGGCAGCTCAGCCCAGCTGAGCTTTACTCTGGCGCTGCTCTCTTCCTAGCTCAAACCAGGTAAGCTCACCTCACCATAAACACCTTAACTTCGCTCATTCCACCGTCGCCTGGCTTTAGCATATGTGAGACTCAGGTTGGGCCCGGAGCTGATTTCAAATTCAAGCATTGCTTGTTTCATGACCTCAACACAACTGCCCCTGCTCCGACGTCTGTCCTCAGTAATGCCGCCGTGTTCGAAGAGGGGCCGGAAGCTCGCGCGCGGGTCGAGCATCAAGAGCCTGGGGCGGAGGGAAGGGGAAGGGAGAAGTGCAGTCGCGCGCCCTCCCTTCGCCCCGTCGGGCAGGAATCGCACGCTAGAGAAGGATAAAGGCTTGAAGCAAATTATGCCCTGGACGTGTCACGCCGGAGGCAGAAGTCGTGCTCTGAATGTGCGCCCCGACGCAGGGCGCCGCGGAACGACGAAGGCGGGCAGTGCGGCTCGGTCTCGGCGTCTGCGAGGGCCGAGTCGGGCCAGGAAGCCCTCGCACACGAGCTCTGAGATGCCATGCGATGTGCACTGTTTTGGTTTCCCAAGGTGCGCAAGGGTGCTGCGCGGGCAAGTCGCCCATCGCGATGTGTAAGCAAGGTGCGCAAGGTACGACTCTGGCCCATCGCGATGTCTAAGCAAGCACGACAGCGCCTGCACAAAGGTTGTCTCAAGAGGTCTGGGTACCCCGCTCCCCTCCCCAAGGAGCCGATGTCTGGATTGCCTCAGAGCGTACGTAGTCCACGGAAGCGCCGACCCTTCCCCCAAAGGCCGCCATCTCAATCTGAGTCCTTGTGCGACGCTCCCAGGCCCCTAATTACGGAAAGCCCGCAGAAGCTGAAAACTACGACACAACTCCATTTTGCTGCCTGGGTCCGTGACCATGGTGCATTCCAGTTGTTCCTAACCATCCTGTGGTGTTGGGCCTTCGTTTTGAAGAGAGTGCTCCGAGTGCCCCGTGTCCCCTCCTCTCGTCACTTTCTCCACCCCCTCCTCCCTCCTCCCCCTCCTTGCCTCTGCCCTCCGCATGCTTCTGTTTCGGCACACCCAGTACAACGTTTGGTGGCCCCATAGGAAGCTCCACCGAAGGCCCCAAAGGCAGGGCCCGCATGCCGCCACCTCGCTGTTTCGGCACACCCCTCACACGTTTCGTAGCCCCGTAGGGCCGTAGGGAGCTCCACCGAAGGCCCCACTGGCAGGGCCCGCATGCCGCCACCTCGCTGTTTCGGCACACCCCTCACACGTTTCGTGGCCCCATTGGGAGCTCCACCGAAGGCTCCAGTGGCAGGGCCCGCATGCCGCCACCTCGCCATCTCGGCACACCCCTCACGCGCTTCGCGACCCTATAGGGAGCTCCACCGAAGGCCCCCAGTGGCTGCGCTCGCATGACACCAACGCACCCATGTCGGCACACCCCTCACACGTTTCGTAGCCCCATAGGGAGCTCCACCAAAAACCGTAGTGGCAGGGCCCGCATGCCGGCCGCCACCTCGCTGTTTCGGCACACCCCTCACACGTTTCGTGGCCCCATAAGGAGCTCCACCGAAGGCTTCAATGGCGGGGCCCGCATGTCGTCACCTCGCCACTCCAACACACCCCATCACACGCTGCGTGGCCCCATAGGGAGCTCCACCGAAGGCCCAAGCACCAGGACCCGCATGCCGCCACTTCGCCATTTCGACTCACCCCTCACACGTTTCGTGGCCCCATAAGGGGCTCCACCGAAGGCCCCAAAGGCTGTGCTCGCATGCGAATTCACCTCGCCATCTCGGCGAACCCCTAACGCGTTCCGTGGCGCCACAGGGTTCTCCACCTGAGGCCCCAGTGGCAGCGCCTGCATGCGGTTCCATCCCACATTTTGGCGCACCCCTCGCAAGTTTCGTGGCCCCATAAGGGGGGCTCCACCGAAATCCCCAGTGGAAGAGGCCGCCTGCCGCCAACGGGCTACTTTGGCATTCCCCTCAAACGTTTCGCGGCCGCATCGCAGGATCCACCGAAGATGGCACTCACAACTGCGGTACGTATCACTGATTATGGTGGGGTCTTTCGCAAAGCTAATTTTGCGTGGTATTGCACCACGCCTGCACCGCGTAGGATTCGGGATGGGCACGGCCTCGTCCAGGCGCGGCTGCCGAGCCGCCCCCGCTGCTGCAAAACACGCCTCTCAGCGGGGTCGCCCCCCCCACAAGTGGTGCGCGTCTCCACGTCAGACCACTCCGGAGGGACAGGTCATGCAACATTGTTATTGGCATAACGCTGAGATTGAATTGAAAAGAAACTGACACACGAACCGACCTTGACGTGGACTCTCGACGTCCAACGACCACCCTGTTCATAATCAGCCGCGAACCGCTCGTACTTGGCGCGGTCGAATCAACCCCTTATCTTCCTGCTGTCGTTGCCGTCTTGCTCCTCCTCTTCTTCCTCCTTTCCCCCTCCTCCTCCTCCTCCTCTTCCTCCTCCTCCTGGATCGAGCTCATCATCAGGATGATTCAGGTCACGGGTTCGCCCGAGCAGCATCCAACGCGAAGCGCCAGGATGCTGCCCGCTTTTGTCCCTGAAGCTATCCTGCAGTCCCTCCCTCCCCCCTGCTCCTTGGAGGCGTTCTCCTGGGCAGCATATTCGAGGACACTCCTCCTCCTCCTCCTCCTCCTCCTCCTCCTCCTCCTCCTCCTGCGCACGCAGTTGCGGACGATGAGTGCACGCGCCCACCGCTGCCGACCCCCTAGAGCTAGGGGCCGCACACTCCTGGCGGGGCCCGAGAAAGAAAAAGGGAAGAGAAGAGAGCGACAAAAAGAGGCGCAAGGCTCAGCACGTGAAGCCCCAGGAGCTCCACCAACCCGCCGATGGCGGGCGGCCCCCAGGCCTCCCTGGTTCTTCCTGCGCCAGGGGACACAGGCTACCCCACGTCACCGTGCGGGGCACACGGCGCGTGTTACCGCACATGGGTAGCCTGGCCCGCTGCAGGCCCCCTTGCCCAAGGGGGGCCAGGCGGTACACGTCTTGATCCGTACTCTCCACGAGAGTCGGCCCCCTGGCCACACCCGACACCCCGACGTCAGGGGCGGGCCCCAACAGTGGCCAGAGCCAGCCCCGCACAGGCTGGTACCACGCAGGCCGACGCAGACTGGAGAACCAGTCCACGCCAGCCTTGGGGGGTTACCCACGCGGTGAGTCCCCGGGGGACCTGAGACGGCAGACCGACTCCGCACGGGGACCACCCGGCAGAGTCGGGAGGCCGCCCCAGGCCCGCCAGGGCACCGACGCCCCAGAGCCGCGGCGCCGCAAGCGACGTCTTGGCGGATTTCAGTTCTCCCAGGGGCCCCGATGCGCCGCCCACGCATCGAGGTCGCCCCCTGGGGGCTCCTCCTCCTCCTCCTCCTCCTCCATTCCTTTTCCTTATACCTAACTTTGCCCTGTCGCATCGCGAGGTCAGTTTTTAGGGCGGGCCAGGCGTTTCGCTTAAGACTTCCTCACCATCTATGACCCTCAAGGTAAAACATGGCAGCGGCTTCACATATGGAGGGCGGGCGGTTTTCAAAATATGGCTATCGCCTGAGCGCCGCGCACACTCGTTTTAAACATGAGCGAGAGCTTCACGGATGGAGGGTCGTTTCAACATTGACAAATTTTCACGGATTGAAAGCGGCCCCTTGTCAAAAAGATGCTCTCGCCTTAGCGCCGCACATATTCGTTTTCCCCAACCGTTCTGTGTTGTCCTCATTTTGAAGAGACGGTCCCCGCGTTCCTCCTCTCCTCCTCTTCTTCCTCCTCCTCCTCCTTATCCTCTTTCTCCTCCTTCTCCTCCTTCCCCTCCTCCTGCTGCTCCTCCTCCTCCTCCTGCTCCTGCTCCTCCTCCTCCTCCCTTCTCCCGTCGCCCCCTTACTTGGCAAACCCTCACACGTTCCGTGGCCCCACAAGGAACCCCACCGAAGGCCCCCAGTAGCTGCGCTCGCATGACACCATCGCACCCATTTCGGCACACCCCTCACACGTTTTGTGGCCCCATAGGGAGCTCCACCGAGGCTCCCAGTGGCTGCGCTCGCATGCCGCCACTTCGCCATTTCGACTCACCCCTCTCACGCTTCGTGGCCCCATAGGGAGCTCCACCGAAGGCCCCAAAGGCTGTGTTCGCATGCGGCTCCACCTCGCCATTTCAGCGAACCCCTAACGCGTTCCGTGGCCCCACAGGGTTCTCCACCTGAAGCCCCAGTGGCTGCGCTCGCCACACCCCTCACACGCTTCGTGGCCCATAAGGGGCTCCACCGAAGGACCCAATGGCTGCGCTCGCATGACACCACCCTACCCATTTTGGTACAACCCTCACACGCTTCGTGGCCCCATAGGAGCTCCACCGAAGGCCCCAGTGGCTGCGCTCGCATGGCACCACCGCACCCATTCCGGCACACCCCTCACACGCTCCGTGGCCCCATTGGGAGCTCCACCGAAAACCCCAGTTGCTGCGCTCGCATGGCAACACCTTGCCCCTTTCGGCACGCCCCTCACACGTTTTGTGGCCCCACAAGGAGCTCCACCGCAAGCCCGAGTGGCTACACTCGCATGGCACCACCGCGCCCATGTCGGCACACCCCTCACACGCTTCGTGGCCCCATAGGGAGCTCAACCGAAGGTCCCAGTGGCCGCGCTCGCATGACACTACCGCGCCCATGTTGGCACACCGCTCACACGTTTCGTGCCCCATGAGGAGCTCCACCGAAGACGATACAAATCATTGCGTTACTCACAACTGCAGATGGTTGGGTCCTTCGCCAGGATAACATTTTAAAGACAAATATAAGAGTTTCACGGATTCTCATGATCAGCGTATCAGAAATAATGTCTTTGAAGGTTTCAAGATGGAAGTCCCAGGAATGGCGTTCTGGCACGGTTCAGGATCGTCAAGACGCAACACTCAAGTTGATCCATGGCGTTGGAATCCCGAGAACAATGTTTTGGCATGCTTCAGGGTCCTCAAGCGGTTGTCTTCCAACGCGACAGTTCCCACAGTGGAAATGGCCCGACGTTGTAGGGGCCTATGAAGAGGGAGCTTGGAGGGAGCTTGGAGGGAGGGTTTATTACAATATCGTTGATGACTCTTGGGTTTACACTGGTCCTCCTCCTCTTCCTCCTTCTCCTCCTTCCCCTCCCCCCTCATCCCTCCCTCCCTCCCTCCCTCCTCCCCTCTCTCCTCCTATTCCTCCCGCGCGTTCCTGCGGTGTACCAGTTCGTTTCGCGGGGCGGCCTCGGCCCGAGATCGGCGTGGAGCACAGCAGCTCCTCATTCCCCCCGGGCGATGCCAGCTTCCCCCCGCCCATCCCCCCGCCCGCCCCCCCCCCCCCGCCCCCGCGAGGCCTGCCCGTTCCCTCCTCCTCCTCCTCCTCCGCCTCCTCCTCCTCCTCTTGCTTAACTAGGGGGCGAAGTCCAGCGAAGTATACCGCTGAGACCCCCCCGCTACGAAATTGCCTGAAGGTTCGCTCGCTTTGCCAATACCTACTGCGTGCCCCACGGAATCGATCACAACCTCCCCTCTGTGCACAAAACCGGCCAAAGAGGAGGTGGAGGAGGAGGTGGAGGAGGACGAGGAGGAGGAAACCGAGAAGGCGAAAGAGAAAGAGTAGGCGGTTCCCTGCTGATAGAATTTCGGTGGGTGGTCCATCCAGGCGACCTGTTTTGGCCACCCTGCCTGGACTTCCATCACCCAGGCAGGGGCCAGGCCATCGACAGGACCACAACCCAAATGTCAGACCGAAAATTTAACCTCGGGAGGGGGAACTCGCTGCCCCACAATTCAACACTAAAAATACTACTCTCCCTCCACCCCTGAAGTTGTCCGGAAGAGCTCCCGCCCCCTCCGCGTACTGTTTTCTTTTTTGTGTAAGAAGCATGATTTTAAACATGGACTGCTCCTAGGGTGTTTTACAATCCGATTGTTTTGGGTGTTTCAAAGTGGCGCTCCCGCTGCAGCGTGGCCTCATTTTCGGATCGGCGCTTTTTTCCCGTCGTTCAGAATGGCGATCTCGCTCCAGCGCGGGCCACCCCTCATTTTTCCTCCTCCGCCTTCCCCTGGTCCTCCTGTTCCCCCCGCTCCGTCCAATCAAATTCCTGTTTCTGCTGCTCGTCTCGTCCCTGCGCGGGTTACCGCTTTGGTTCATGCTGCTGCTGTTCGTCCTCATCCTCTTTCTCCCGCTCATCCTCCTTCTCACCCGCCTCCTCCTTCTCCTTCTCCTCCTCCTGTGCACGCAACTCCCCTGCTTCCGATTGCGGATGCCACGACGTGGTCTTTCAGTGGGAGTCGCAAGTCGGCTAGGACACGCGTCGGTGGGTCACGGAAAATCGGCGCCGTTGGAAGGGATGGGAGGGGGGGGTAGGATGTCAGATGAGGCGCGAGCGCACCTGGACTGCCCTCCTCTCTCCTCTCTCCTCTCTCCTCGGCCGGGTCGCGGATGGCCCCGCCCCCGGCGGATGCCTGCCGTCGGCCCCGATGGAGACAACCACCGGAGGGGACGCGCCCAGCGTGACGCCGATCTCGTTCACGGCGCCTCCGCCCACGAGAGGGAGGCGAGGCGCAGCAGAGCGGAGCAGAGCACCTTCGGTCCGACGGGGACCGGCCCTGCGTGGGCTGCGCGGGCGGGCCGGGGCCCAGGAAAGGATCGCGTTGCGTCATTGGCGATCTTCATCTGGGATTGGAGTTGTCCAGAAAGACAAGTCTCGGATTGGGGGGATGGGGTTGGGAGGATACCGGCACGACTGTGTAATAGGCACAAGCGACATACGCGATGATGCTGATGATCTGATCATTTCTCCCAACCCCATCCTCCCAAACCGATAAGTGTCTTTCTGAGTTGCGGGAGCTGGAGTCGGAGAGATGGGACAACCTGAGGCGAGGAGGGGGTAGGAAAAGGATAAGGATCCTCGAATGGCGTGGGCCCGAGGACGACTGAATCAGAGCAACGCCCACGGACCCACCTCGATAGTCAGGTCCTCTCGCTTCAGATGTTTACCTCTACACATATCCGAGAGAAGTTGCAATTCTGAATCTCGGCGTCTGGATTGGATTCTCTGGCCGATCCTCGAACATGATCTTGACATGCATAGGCATGACAACTCAGGCGTATTGAAGCTACCATCCAACACAAACCAATAAACATTACTGCGCTTGGGCCAACCGAAAGCGGGACCCTCCAACTCTGAAGCTCCCGTGCACCCTCCAGGGGGAGAAGGGGTCTGATACTGACCCCCCGTCTTAACGCAGAAGCGAACCCTGTCACGCGAACCCATTACGCACGAAATTCGCTGTCGGGGGAGCCAGACCAGAGGGAGAGGTACGGCATCCCCAACAAAGCGGAGCATCATCCTGTGCAGCTTGAGGGAACTTCTCTGGGGCGAGCCACGGGCACTCGGAGAAGGCTAACCAGGGCCGCTCAGGGCGAAGATTGACCGTGAACTTGCAGACGGCTTGGGCGACCCTCATCTGGTTTGATGGGCAAATTTTCGACCACCGCTACCATATGTAGGACGGGGGAGAAAGGAGGATGAGGAGGTCCTCCTCCTCCTCCGTCTCCTCCTCCTGGGCGTGTGGCAAGCAGCAGGGAGGAAGTACTTCTCGTCGCGCAGCTGGTGCGAGCTTGCGATGCGGATCGCGAAGAACAACCTGGAGAACCTGCAGAGCGTCATGGAGGCATCCGAGAGGGAGCTGCAGACCATCGAGAAGCTTGAGAAGAAGGAGGTCGAGAGGCTCCAGCGTCGTCAGGAACTGCGCGAGAGCTCGGACACCCTGCTCGACGGCACCGAGATTCTCGAGAAGTACGCCGTTTCAGGTGGAGCGGCTAGCTCCAGCGACCGCGCGTGAGCGCCCGCTCGCGCCTGCGGCTGCACTAGCGAGGGCATCTCGGAGTGCAGGCCAGCGGAGCCTGCACCGACATACGCGTTTTTTTCTGGAGCACCGACAGGAGGCGCAAGAAGACAGGAGACAGTACACGTTCAGATGGACACAACACGACTGGGACGACGAGTGGAAAACGAGGACCCCACAGAGACCACTAGAGCGCTCTCCTTAAGGGCCCCTCCTCCCGTGGAACGACAGTGTGACATGACCAGCATCACAGATATGGAGGCCTCTCACACGCCGTGACATTTGTGGTATTGCTCGCACATACATGCACGCCGACTGGAGGGGGTATTTCAGAGGTACACATTGAACACTACAGAGATTTGGATGCAGTGTATTCAGGGCTTGTGTCGGACACTACATGCATGGTTCGGCCATCGACCACGTCCAGGAAGCAAAGTGAGTCTAGAGAGGGAGGGACTCTGTTCGAAGCGTGGGCCCAGCAGGACTTTGGTACAATATTAATCAAGCCCCCCAGCATAAGTTTGGCACGAAAGGGGCCTCCTGCATTCCCTCCCTCCTCCTCTCTCCCCTGTGTCGTTGAGGTGAGGTCGTGTCGTCTTTCTCCCCCTGCTTGGAAGCCCTGCTCGCCCAGCGCGTTCCCCATGGAATGGGCACGCGAGAGGGCCAACAGCCGCTGCCCCCGCACTGACCCGTAGGGACTCTCACTCACAAAGTAGCGAGCCTCTCTTACGGGGCCTTCTCGGAGCTCGCCCCTTAGAGCATCGGGGTACGCCCCCTGCAGGCCCCATGAGAAGTCTGCATCTGCGGCAAACTTTACTCGCAGGGGATTTTGCAAATCGTACCCCACAGCTCCTTTGCGGGCGTTTCGACGTTGACCCCCTCATGCGGATGTCCTGTCCTGTCCTGTCCTGTCCTGTCCTGTCCTCCTCCTCCTCCCCCTCCTCCTCCTCCTCCTCCTCCTCCTCCTCCTCCACCACCCTCTCCTACATATGATTGTGGTGATGGAAAAAAAGGCCCATCATTGCGCAAATGCTCTAGCTCCGCCTTCGACGCAGCCAGGTGAAGAGCGCCGCCTGCGCGAGCGGCTGCGTGGTTTCCTCAGCTCCTCCAGCGCTCAGGGATCCGGATGCCCTGCTCCGCATGGGTTTGGTGGGCTTTGATCCTCACGGCCGACTCGGCCGACTCCGAACCGAGACGATAGAACATAAGGGCCCCCCCGTGTGTAGCCGCTTGCGGGATAGCTGGAACTCCTGTGGGGCACTGGCAGAACTTCACATCCATACCCTGGTGAACTGGTACATATCCAGGTCAACTGGTTCATTCCCCATAGGCACCGGGGCATGTACCAATTTGCGGGCGCTCCTCTGGCGTCTGTCGTCCTGCAAAGGTCTGAAAACCAAACTGGTAGGCGTATGCGCAACCCCTCGGGTTCGCAGGAAAGCCACCGGGGAATGCATCAGTCGGTGGGCGATCTCCTGGCAGCTGTCTTAATGACAATTGGCAGCGGCCCAGCTCGCAGACTTGGGACAGACGGTCCGGCACCCAAACTGGGGCCCTGGGAACCCTGAGGAATCACAAGGAGTGCTCACGGACCAGCACTCAGACCGGGGCCTCAGAAATCCGAGAGAATCCTAAGGAATCCTTGACAATTCGTGGGGATCCACTGGAATCCATAATAATCTAAAGGAATCCATCGCAAGCCTTAGGCATTCTTTTACATCCTTCGGGATATTCAGGAATCCTTTGAGATCCATGCGAATCCTTTCGAATCCTTACGAATATTTTGGGATCTGGGGCGTTCCGAAGGAATCTAAAAAGAATCCGAAGGAACACTTCGGAATCGTGGGAGACCCCTTGGAATCCTCAGGAACCCTCCGGAATCCTTAGGCTGGCTCACGGACCAGCACCCACACCGCGGCCTCAACAATCCGTGGGAATTTTTCGGAATCATAAAGAATTTATAACAATCCTCAGGAATCCTTCGAGATCCTTCGGGATCCTCTGGAATCCTTTAGGATCCTACGGAATCCTCCGGAACCCGAAGGAATCCCAAGGAATCCTCAGGAATCCGTGCGGGTCCGAAGGAAGACTTAGGAATCCTTTGGAACCCTGCGGACCCCTTAGGCACCCTTATGTATGCTCAGGAAGGCTCACGGACTAGCACCCATGCCCAGGCCTGGGCAATCCTCAGGAATCCGTAGGAATCCACAGGAATCCATCGGAATCTTTGGGGATCCTTCGGGATCCTTTGGGATCCTCGCGAATCCTCAGGAATCCATCTCGTGATCCTCACGAATCCTAAAGTATCTCAAATAATCCTGAGGAATCGATCGGAATCTGGGGAAATACTTACGAATCCTCGGGAATCCTTCGGAATCCGTGGGGTTCCTTGGGGGGGCTCTCGGAGCAGCACCCAGACCAGCGCCCTAAGATATCCTCAGGGATCCTTCGGAATCCGTGGGAATCCTTGGGGGGGGCTCACGGAGCAGCACCCAGACCAGCAAGATATCCTCAAGAATGCTTCGGAGGACCCACGGACCAGCAACCAGACCGGGGCCTCAGCAATCCGTAGCAATCCTTACGAATCATTGGGCTCATAATAATCCAAAGGGTTCCGTAGGAATCTGGAGAACTTCTAAGGAATCGAAACGAATCTGAGGAATACTTCGGAATCGTAACGAATCCCTCGGAATCCTTGGGGATCCCAAGGAACCTGAGGACGACTCACAGACCAGCACACAGACCGGGGCCCTAGCAGTCCGTGGGGATCTTTCGGAATAAAAGCGAATATTTAGGAATCCATGGGGATCCTTCGGATCTCTCCGAACCCTAGAAATGGGGCGAACACTGGCGCGTAGCTGGTGCACCTATCCTGGCCAACATCACTTATATAACTGTCAGAGCCCGCATCCGTCACGTGAGAGCTCAGGAAAGTCGGGGCGGAGGCAATTGCAAGCAACGAGCTCGATAAACTCGTCTTCCTGGCCTCTCTTGCTTTCTCCCCGATGCCCTCCAGCCGGAAGCCGGCCGCACAGGCCTCCCGGGTGTGCAGTAAGCGTGTTTGTGTTCAGCCTTTGCCGCAAGTCCCACACGCGGATGCACCCGTCCTGCGCGCCTGGGGGGGGCGATCGAGGGGAGAGGTCCTCCTCCTCCTCCTCCTTTCCTTCCACCTCCGCTTCCTCGTCCTCACACCTCCTCCTTCTCATTTTTTTTCTCCGCCTCCTCCCCTCCTCCTTTGTTTCCCTCTCTTCAGGTCCGCCGTCAACTCCGCCAACTCGTGCTACAGTCAAACCGTACGATCAGGACGCACGAGAAGGATGCAATGGCCTTGAAGGCCATGTCGACACTCTGCGAGAAGGGCGCGGCCAGCGAAAGCGGCCAAGAATGGGCCGAAGGGGAAGGATGCAAAAGTGACCTTGGAAAGTCGATCATCCTTACTATGCGGGTTGACTGTACTACTAGAAGCGAGCGTCCGTCGAGATCCGCTTGAGCAAGAACATCACTCGGGCAACAACTGCGATCGGCTGCGCCAAGTGAGCATCGCAACGGTTCAGCTACCGTGACCTCTGGCACGTTGCAGCGTGGTCGCATACCAGAGACTGTCTGGCAGGCCATCTGTCTTACTCTAAGGGCCCCCCCCCCTAGGCGCACCACACAGTTCTGCATGCATGTTCCTGCTCCTCTTAGGTCGGGCATGTCCTCCAACATGCGGATTTGGGAGGAAAAACAGTAAATAGTCAAAACACCTTCGAACACAGTCGAAAACATATTACAAAAGTCGTCCCCAAACTATTTTTCCCTAATTTTTCCATATTCCTCCTGTGCGCCCCTACGCTCCCCCCTCGCGCTCGCCACGGCGTCCAGCATGTCCGTGCTGGCATCCGAGGAAACTCCAGCAGACCACCACGGCCGCCAAGACGGTCCAGGGTGCCTCCAAGACGGCACAGCATGGCCCCAAGACGGCCCAGAATGGTCCCACGACGGCCCATGATGGCCTCAAGACGGCCCAAGAGAACTCCCAAGGGATCCCCTGTAGGGCCACACTTCGACGAACATAAACGAGACTGTCGCACGCTGCTGCCTTCTGGGCGGTACTCGAAGCGTCACAAACCTGAGTGTTGCGTTGGTACGATGGCGAGCCGTATCGAAGGCAGCTAGAAAGACTTCGGCCTCCTCTAGTTTGAAACTAACTATCATGTGAACTATCTTGTGGTTGAACCGTTCCTCGTCCTGCATATCCCATATATCCTCCTTCAGATCCAACGTCTCCTCCTCCTCCTCCACCTCCTCCTCCTTTCCCCCCCCCCCACATCCCCATCTGCTCGTACTGCTCATGCAATTCCTCATCCACTCCTCAAAATGTTTCCCCTTCCACTTCCGTCCTCTTCGTGAATATCCTCATCCTCCTCACCCTCATACTGCTGATGTTCCTCCTCCGTCGCATCTTCGTCCTCCTGGTCTCCTTATTCTCGTCAGTCCTCCTCTCCCTACCGCGTCTCCCCCTCGACTTCATCCTCCACCCTTCCTCCTCCTCCACCTCCTCCACCTCCTCCTCGTCCTCGTCCTCCTCCTCTTCCTCCTCCCCTCGTCCTTCTCCTCCTCCTCATCATCATCCCCCTCCTCCTCCTCCTCCTCCTCCTCCACCTCCTCCTCCTTCTCCTCCTCCTCCTTTCCTCCTCCTCCTCCTCCCCCTCCTCCTCTCCTCCCCTCCTCCTCCTCCTCCTCCTCCTCCTCTCCTCCTCCTCCTCCTGGTCCTCCTCCTCCTCTTCCTCCTCCTGCCTGCCTGGTTTGCCCCACCCTGCGCCCGTGATCCCGCTCTCGGCCTGCACGCACTGCTGCCGCCCGCCGTCGTCGCCCACTTCCTCCTCCCGCCCCTCCCCACCCCTCCCACGACGCAGCAGTCAGCATCGAACTGGGACATCGGATCCACTCGCAATGTGCGTCGGGGCTGGCTGCACCAGCATGAAACCGAAACCGAGCTGGATCGGCTGCGCCAGGATGCGCAGCAACGCCGGGCAGACATTGGGGCGACGTGGCGACGCACCGGATCGCCGAAGATCGGAATCGAATCGGACCGACCTGACCATAATCGAAATCGCATGGGATCGACCTGGCCAAAATCAATTTCGAATCGTATCGATCGGACCGAAATTGTCCCAATTCTAGCCCCTGCTGCTGATGAGACCAAGCTGAATACGGAACACCCTTGGAGAAATATGAGCTCTCAGTGAGCCCGCCACACGGCCACGCGTGACCCGCGTCTCAGTCGCTGCAGGCGCGCAGCCAAGAGCTGGCAGGTCGATGCCTTCCGGGGCTCCTTACTTTCCCCTCGTGCCCCCCTCCCCACTCCATCTCTCCCTCTTCCTTTCTCTCCTGTCCTCCTCCTCCTCCTCCTTCTCTTCTCGCCCACCTCCTCGTCGTCCTCCTCCTCCTCCTCTTCCTCCTCCCCCTCCTCCTCCTCCCCCTCCTCCACATCCTCCTCCTCCCCATGACATTCAGATGTCCAAGACAAGATGTGCCTCCCCCTCCTCCGCATACTGCCACCTCTCCCCCTCGTACCCTGATCCTTCCCTCCCCTCTCCGACTCCTGCTTCCTGCCTTCCCCAGACCGCCAGGGGTGCCCCAGCGGCTCCTGTGGCGACCACGGACGCCGCTCCAGCGCCAGGCCTGGGCGCTGAAGGAGGGAGGGTGACGCGGAAAGGGAGGAGCTCCCCTCAGGGGCCCGCAAGCCAGGCGGGAGCTCGGTTCTGAAAGAGTCTTCCCGCCACCCGTCGAGCGAAACTGCTGCACAGCGCAAGATCCGAAGCTGAAGAGATCTCCAGCGAGGGCCCCCTTCTGAGAGGGAAGCGCCCTCCATCCGCGGCAACAGCCCCCGTGTGATCCCACACCCGTGAGACAGAGCACCGCCTTGGGCCAGGGCCTCGTTTGGAGGGAGGGCAGTCTTCCGCCCGCGTCCCCTGTGGAGCTGGTCTGTGACGGAGTGTGCGCGGCGCCAGGGCGGGAGTCCCCTCCTGGAGACCGCCCTGGTTCTTTCGAGTTCAAGAACCTGGTTTTTGACTTCCCCAAAAAAGCCGAAGGATTTTCACTTCAAAAGCCGGCCTGGTTTTCTCAATCAAAAAACATTGAGTTCAAGAACCCAGCCTGTTGTTCTCAAGTTTAAGATAAATCAGCCTCCATCCGCACAGCGGTTGGAACTTGGACGAGAGCCCGCGGCGCCGAGGCCACGGCAGGCGTTCGCCCCCCGCCCGCGCTGCTGCCGGAAGCGTTCAGCACATCCAAAGTCGGCCAGGAAGTCTCGCGCGACACGCCGGGCCCGCGCTGACAATACGTCGTCTGTTTTGTGCGGCAAGGAGGGGTTGCTTACAAGCGTGAGGGATGGAGGAGGAAGACGAGGAAGACGAGGAGCAGGGATGAGGGCGAGGCTCTTGAAGGAGGAGGAGGAGGAGGAGGAGGAGGGAGAAGGAGGGAGAAGGCCCAGGAGGAGGAGGAGGAGGAAAGAGGAGCAGGGAGGGGGAGGACCCAGAGGAGTGCAAAGAGGAGGCGGGGCAGGAGAGGCCAGGGGACGAGGCAGGATGTCGGCGCGCTGGACGCGCTCCCCACACGCCTAGCCCTGCGGGCCGCTCGCCTTCTCTTGAAGTGTATCATGTCTTGGGGGATCGTGGCAAGGAGGCAGGAGGCGCTGCAGGAGGAGAAGGGAACGCGGCAGATACGAGGGTGGTGGAGGATGAGGAGGAGGGAGGAATGCAGCAGATGGAGGGGAGGAACGAGTTCCCGTATGACTCCGACCTTTCTCCTCCCCCGTCCTCCTCCTTCTCCTCCGCCTGCTCTTTTTCCCTGTCCCTGGTCCACTCTTCCTGCTCTTCGGCTCCCTCTTCCAGCCCTCGTCCCGCACCCTCCTCCTTCTTGTCCTCCTCCTCCTCCTCCTCCTCCTCCTCCTCCTCCTCCTCCTCCCATCCTCCCTGCCCCTTCTCCCTCCGTCCCTCTTCCTTCTGCCCCCCGTCCTCCCCCTGATGGGGAGGAACGACGGCACCTCAGGACGCCAACATTACCCACGTGCTTGCGCGAAAAAAACGAGCTCCGCAGTTAGGCGGCCTCGCAATAGAAGCAAGAAGGAGCCGGAGGAGGAGGAGGAGGAGGAGGAGGAGGAGGAGGAGGAGGAGGAGGAGGAGGAACACGAGGAGCAGGAGGAGGAAGCGGCGGAGGAGGATGAGCACGAAGGATGGGGCGAGGGATGAGTGGGGAGGGGGAGCACGAGGCAACGAGAGGCATGACGACGACGACGACGACGCGCTCCTCCCGTTCGGCCCACGGCCCTCCCAGGGCTCATCCCCACCCGTTCTCCTAAGCGGACCCCGACGTGGCGACGAGAGGCCACTCCCGGAGGCCCAGAAATTGGACGCACGACTGTGAGGGCCCCAGGCGCCCTCCGATGTGGAGCTTCTGTCGTTCCGCGGCCCCAGAGGTTCCGCCGCTCCTTCCCCGCGGGTAGTTTTGTCATCCAGGATCAACCTTTTTCCTCCATGCGGTGGGACACAGGAAACCTTCTACAAGAGACCCTACCCCGAGACCCCAGGACGTCTACTGGTTATTGGCGTGGGAGAGTGACGCTTTCCATCGCGAAACCATCGACACCCAAGGAACCCAGGGCACCCTGGAGGCAAGCTGGGTGCCTCTTGGCATGGGTTTCCACCGTACTTGGACCTGGGCCGCTCTACCGAGATGGGCGTCCAGGGTTCATGTTCTTAGAACCCAAAAATGTTCGAATAACAAAAAACAAAGTCCTTCAAACATAAGCCCGATGTGCCAAACCAAGACAGTCCCAGCCAGAAGTGTTCTAAGAACATGTCGTGGAGACCACAACAGGTTCTCCGAACATTGTTTGGTGGCCCTATAGGCACGCCAGGACGCTTCGCGACTGACTGACCGAAAGCGGCACCCTAGGGGCCGGCAAGCGGAAGAAGCGCTGACCTGGGCCGCTCGAGCGAGATGGGCGTCCAGGATTCATGCCTGATGGTCCCCGCGGCCCGAATGCGGCCCCTGGGGGAAACAGATCGGAGAAGGAGGAGAAAGGGAAGGAGAGGGAGAAGGAGGAGGAAAACAAACGGAGAAAGAGAAGGAAGGATCGGAGAAGGAGAAGGAAGGAAACAGATCGGAGAAGCAGAAGGAGGAGGAGGAGGAGGAGGAGGAAAAAACGCTGCGATGGAAGCAGATCTGGTCGCTGGGGGTCTGCGGGGAGGCCCGCCGCTGCCTCGAACGCCCGCCCCTCCCGGGCGAGGGGGCAGCGATAGGGGGGGTGGGGCCCACTCGGGAGGCGATGGGTCACTGATAAGGGGCAACAGTACGGCAAATCATAAAGGGATACTGTAGGGGGAACCACCTGGGGGAACGATAAGGGGGGGACCAACTCGGGAGGCGATGGATCATCGATAGGGGGCAACAATGGGGCAGATAATAAAGGGATGCAGTAGGGGGAACCAACTGGGAGAACGACAGAGGGGGGGGACCAACTCGGGAGGCGATGGATCATCGATAGGGGGCAACAATAAGGCAAATCATAAAGGGATACAGTAGGGGGAACCACCTGGGGGAACGATAGGGGGGGGACCAACTCGGGAGGCGATGGATCATCGATAGGGGGCAACAATAAGGCAGATATTCAAGGGATACAGAAGGGGGAACCAACTGGGGGAACGATAGGGCGAGACAGCTTGGGAGGACACTCGGGGAAACAATCTCATCTCATCGAGGGGCAACAGGAGGGGGGGACACATCGGCCTGGAATCGGCGGTGCGTCGCCGAGGTGCCGGCGATGGGCCCCGACAGTGGCTCCGCACGATCCCGAGGTGGGGCGGACTACCAGGCCCCTATCGGTGATCAGGGGACGACCGGGGGTCGACGCGTCAGCCCCTGAGCCCGCCCCCCCTGATGCTGGGCTTTCCTGTTACAGCTTGAAGCTCTTGGGGGCCAAGTTTGGCTTACGTAAGGCGGGCGCGTGCGGTCGCGAAGGGTGCGTTAAGAGCATGCGAGGAGTTTGAGGCGTGGATGCAAGAAGAGACCTTCACATTTTTTGGTGTGATACATTTAGGCATGCCTAAAAACTTGTCGCATCAATGAAGGGAACCGAACCCTACGGTCAGGCATTTTTGGGTAGCGTGTCGCGGCGGCGGGCCTGGCGATACGGTTTCCGTTGCGAGAGGATGGCGTATCGCTCCGCTCCGCGGGGCGGGAGGCTGGGAAAAACTCAGGATGTTGACGCTGGGCGGCCCGGGAACGGAGAGTGTGTCGCGCCGAAGCGCGGTGGGCCAGAACCGACGGAGCCGCACGCTAAGCGAATGTTTCCGACCGTAACTTTCTGGCGGCGCGCACAGGGGGGTAAGGCGAGGGGGGGAAGGCTTCTCAGAAGGACGCCAAATCTCAGAAGCCACGGGCCTTACATCTACAGACAAGGCCCCCGCCTTCGAAGAAGCAGGGGTGCTTCCGAGAAGCCTCCCCCCCTTCCCCTACCCCCCGCTGCGCGTGGCCGATAAGAAGTGGCACGCGTGCGATGGCTCTTGCACGAGAAAAGAAAGAGCAACATCTGTGGTCACTTAGGGGGGGGGTGAAACCGGCCCCCTGCCCCCCCCGTCCCTTCCTCCCCTGCTTCCCCTCCTCTCCTCGGGCCGGCGCTTGCGTCGGCGGCGGCTGGCGGCGGCGGGGACGACGATTTCCTTTTCTGGGTCGGCGCAGGCGCCTGCGGCTGCGGGCGGCGGCGGCGGGGAGCGTCGACGAGGACGACGGTGGAGGTGTTGGTGGTGGGTTGTGGTGGTGATGGTGGTGGCGGTGGTGGTGGTGGTTGTGGTGGTGGTGGTGGTGTGGTGGCTTGTTGTGGCGGTGGTGGTGGTGATAGTGGTGGTGGTGGTGGTGGTGGTTGGTGGTGGTGGTGTGGTGGTGGTGGTTTGTTGTGGTGGTGGGTGGTGGTGGTGGTGGTGGCTTGGTGGTGGTGTGATGGTGGTTTGTGGTGGAGGTGGTGGTGGGCTGTGGCGGTGGTGGTGGTTTGGTGGCGGTGTGGTGGTGGTTTGTGGTGGTGCTGGTGGTGGGTTGTGGTGGTGGCGGTGGTTTGTGGTGGTGGTGCTGGTAGTGGTGATGGTGGCGGTGGTGATGGTGGTGTGGTTGTTTGTGGTGGCGGCGGGTTGTGCTGCTAGCAGCGGTGGCGGTTGTGGCGGTGGTGGTGGTGTGGTAGATTGTGGTGGTGGTGGTGGTAATGGTGGTGGGTTTTCGTGGTGGTGGTGGTGATGGTGAGTTATGGTGGTGATGGTTGTGGTGGCTTGGTGGTGGTGTGGTGGTGGTAGTGGTGGTGGTGGTGGTGGTAGGTTTTCGTGGTGGTGGTGGCGGTGTGGTGGTGGTTTGTGGTGGTGGTTTGTGGTGGTGGTTTGTGGTGGTGGTGGTGGTGGGTTGTGGTGGTGGTGGTGGTTTGTGGAGGTGGTGCTGGTAGTGGTGGTGGTGGCGGCGGTGGTGGTGTTGGTGTGGTTGTTTGTGGTGGCGGTGGGTTGTGCTGATAGTAGTGGTGGTGGTTGTGGCGGTGGTGGTGGTGGTGTGGTAGATTGTGGTGGTGGTGGTGGTGGTAGTGGTGGTGGTGGTGGTAGGTTTTCGTGGTGGTGGTGATGGTGAGTTATGGTGGTGATGGTTGTGGTGATGTGGTGGCGGTGTGGTGGTGGTTTGTGGTGGTGGTGGTTGGTTGTGGTGGTTGCGGTGGTTTGTGGACGTGGTGCTGGTGGTGGTGGCGATAGTGGTGGTGGTGGTGGTAGTGTCGTGGTTTGTGGTGGTGGCGGTGGGTTGTGCTGCAAGTAGTGGTGGTGGTTGTGGCGGTGGTGGTGGTTGTGGTGGTGTGGTAGACTGTGGTGGTGGTGGTGGTGGTGGTGGTGGTGGTGGCGGTGGTGGTTGTGTGGTGGGTTGGTGGTGGTTGTGGTGGTGGGTTGAGGCGGTGGTGGTGGTGGTGGTAGTGGTGGCGGGCGGTGGTGGTAGTGGTGGTCATTGTCGCTGCGTCTCCGCCGTCGCCGGCGCCAGCGCCGGTGCTGCTGGCCGGAACCAGCGCCGGCGCGGGCGCCAGGGGGGGGGGGTGGTTTGAACCACCCCCCCCCCTTGGGCTGCCTCTGGTCGTCGTCGCTGCGTTCCCGCCGTCGGCGCTGCTGGCGGCCGCCAGCACAGCGCCGGCACCGGCGCCAGTGGGGGGGGGTTCAACCCCCCTCCCCCCTTGGGAGATTGGGAGAAGGGTGGGGGGGGTCGGGAAGGGGGGGGTTTGGGGGGGAGGGGAGTCCCCCTGGTTTTGATCGACGGCGCCGAATGTGGGGGGGGGGGGGGGCCACCCCCCGGTTCGAAACGCGCCGCCGAATGTTCCCAAGGCAAGCGCCCGTGAAACGCGTTCTCTCAAAGGAAGGGGAGCGGAGTACCAGGCGGAGGAGGAGGAGGAGGAGGAGGAGGAGGGGGAGGAGGAGGAGAAGGAGGAGGAGAAGAAGAGGAGGAGAAGGGGCACTGCACCCTGTGCAAGAGACTGAATTTACTCCTGACGATGCCGAGGCCCGCCGCAGAGGCCGCCGAGCCCCAGGCGCGGGGGCCGCCGCGCCGCCGCCGCAGCACGAGCCCGGCAGCGCGAGCATCGCGGTGACGTGGCCCTTGTGGCCGCGGAGGGTGCCGACCTGCCCGGGAGCTCGGGGGCCGTCGGCCATCAAGGGCCCCGGAAACCCGGACCCGCTAGACCCGGACATCCAGCATCCCTCGAAACCAATGTTTCCAGACGGCGGCACGAACAAGGTACTGCACTGCAGCACTTCCAGAATGAACCCAGGCACGGGCCCTAAAAGCCTTCCGAAACCCGGACACAAACCCCAATCCTGCCTGGTCGGTGCGTGGAGGGCCTATCACGACTTATGCCCCCCCTCGGCTCGCGCTGGAACGGCCAGGATGTGCTCCAGATTTCTCTGGAAGATCTCTGGATGATTACCTCGATCCACCTGGATCTACCTCGACTCATCTCGGGCGTTGGCAGAACTGGGTTTGGTGGAACCTGGTTTAGTGATGTGTACTGGGGGACGCCCCCCCGCCCCGTTCCACTAACCAGAACTGCCGTCACCCGAAACAACACCAGCTACGGCAGACCTGGCTTAGTGATTCTGGCCACTTTAGGGGCTCTGGGGCCCTACTACTAACCGGATCCCCTTACCTGGGGTCCTAACTATGCCCGATCATCTGCATCAACCTTGATTTATCCAGCTTGATCCGCACAAGTCGATTGGCGAAAAGTCGTCAAATCGTGAAGGATCGGCGCCCGGGGAGGAGGAGGCGGCTTGGGGGTGGCGAGGAGGAAACACAGGAGGCCCCCTCCTCGTCCTGCTCCCTCCTCCTCCCCCTCCCAATCTGCGACCGGGGCATAAGAGCACCTTCAGGCCTGGTGCGGTCTGAACAAGGGTTGCCTCTGACGCACGGGGTGTGCGCCAGCACCGAAGACACGGAGACTGCCTCCATGCCTGCTGCCACCTCCAGCTGCTCCCCCCTCCATCCATCCACCCGCGTGCTTCATGGCGATCCATCCCCCCCCTGTCCCGTGGCACGGGTCGCGGGTCGGAGCGGACGCTGCCGTCCAACGCTCGCGCGCGCGAGTCCCTGCAGGGGGCCATCCTCTCGGTGGCTTTCTTGCCGTGGGTTCCTGGGGCCGTCCTTCTCTTCACCCTCTCTCTCCTCCCCCCCCTCCTCTCTCCTCCTCCCTCCGGGGCAGAAGGGACACATGCCGCGGATAGGAGCAGGCGGACGAGCGCACAGGCGCCCCCCTGCCTGCAGGGCAGGCTCGGGGGGAGGGGAGGCGGGCCAGGACCAGCGGGAGGCGGGAGGGGAAGCGCTGGGGCGGGCGAGGAGGAGGGGGAGAAGGAAGAGGAAGAGCAGGAGGAGGAGGAGGAGGAGGAGGAAGAGGAGGAGGAGGAGGGAGTGAGGAGCAGGAGAGAGGAGGAGGAGGAGGAGGAGGAGGAGGAGAGAGGGAGGAGGAGGAGGGGGAGGAGAGAAAGAGGAGGAGGAGAGAGGAGGAAGGAGGAGGAAAAAGGAGAGGGGAGGGGAGGGGGAAGAGGGGGAGGGTGAGGGAGAGGGGAGGAGGAGGATAGAGGAAATGGAGGAGGAGGAGGAGGAGGGAGGAGGGAGGAGGAGGAGGAGGAGAGGGAGGAGGAAGGGGAGCTAGGAGGAGTAAGCGAGTGCTTTGCGGATATATATATATATATATATATGCAGAGAGAGAGAGAGAAAGACAAAAAAAAAAGAAAGAGAGAGAGAGAGAGAGGGAGAGAGGGAGAGAGACAAGAGAGAGAGAGAGAACAAGAAGAAATAGAGAGAGAGAGAGAAAACCAAAATAATGAGAGAGGGGGGGGTACATTATTCTACAAGGAAGCAAAGCGGGAGAGGGAGAGGGAGAGAGAGAGAGAGAGAGAATTGCCGAGCTGGTCTGCTCAAGCATACAAGACTTTCCGCAGGTTATGAGCCCCGCGCGGTTGCACCCCACCCATATCCCCCTCTCTAGATCTTAGACCTTCCCCGATCTTTGTCAGAGCGCGCAGCAATGTCGACTTGGATTGACTGACGCCCCGATCCCTGATGACCATGGACCATGATGATCTACTCGATCCGATCCCGAGCATGATTTCCACTGACTGGAGCTCCCGCGCCAGAGGGTTTTGCGCCCCCTGCAGCCACACGGTCGCGCCCTACTAGTGCCGACAGCAATGACGCTGCGTCACATCCGGCTGGAAGCACCGATCGCTGCATGGTCGCCACTACCAGATCCGACAGCCGTGACGCTGCGTCACGTCCGGTTGTAAGTACTGGTCACTGGTCACGTTTCGGCCCCGCTGGGCGGAGAAGGAGAAGCATGCAGGTCGGCGGCGTCGTCGTCGGCCGTCTAGAGCTCCCACGGGGGCCTCCGTCCCGAGAGTGGCCGACCACACTCCCAAAGTGCCTGTTTTTGTTAGACTCCGACGGGGGCCTCCGTCCCGAGATTGGCCGACCACACTCCCAAAGTGCCTGTCTTTTGTAGACTCAGGCAAGTTTACTTGCATGGACGGGGGGGGCCTGAACGTGAAAGCAAGCCGCGAACGACTCGCACGTGCGGCACTTACGCAAGTCGAAAGGCCCTGCACGTCAGTCTTCGTCCGAAGAGGAGCGAGGGGGGGGTGGGGGGTGGCGAACGCCATGCAAGCGCCGGGGGCGACGCCGGAAGCGGCGCCAAGGGGTTCACCGCCGACCCAAGAAATCCGCGCGGACATCTGGATGTCAATGTTTAGACAAGTGTTCCCTTTGTCGGTCCATTCTGACTGCCGCAGACACACACACACACGCACACACACACACACACACACACACACACACACACACACACACACACACACACGCACTCACACACGCACACACGCACACACGCACACACACACACACACACGCACACGCACACACGCACACACACGCACACACACACACACACACGCACACACACAGACACGCACACACGCACACACACACACACACACACACACACACACACACACACGCACACGCACACACGCACACACGCACACACGCACGCACGCACGCACGCACGCACTTGTTCCACAGACGGCGCAGTGACGGCACCGCCGCGAAGCGCTAAGCCCGGACAAAGATCTCGCCGATGTCGTCGACGTCGCCGCTGCCGCCGCCGCCAGCGTCGCCGGGCGCCGCCGCCTCGTCGCCGTCGCCTCGGTGGCCGCCGCCTCGGTGGCCGCCGCCTCGGTGGCCGCCGCGGGCGGCCCGCCGGGGGCCGAGGCGGGGGCGTGCGCCCCGGTGGCGGCGTTCCACAGGCAGACGGTGCCGCCGCGGTCTCCTGGCGGGGGGGTGGGGAGGCAAGGGGTGGCAGGGGGGGTGCCTGGCAACGCGGCAGGTTCGTGTGGCGTCGGCGCGCGCAAAGGTTTGTGACACCGCGCGGATCGCTCAACCTTGAATCGATCGCAGCCCCGATCGTTCAAGGTTGAATTCAGTCGGGTCCAGCGGCGTGACCGCGTCCATCGGTGTTTCCGCGTCGCAGGATTCAACCCTGAACGCCTTCGCTGGCGTCGCCGGCGCGCCAACGCCGCACGAACCTACCGTAGGGGGGGGAACATCGACCTGGAATCGGCGATGCATCGCCGATAGATTCCAAGATAGCTCCTTGGAGAGCTGAGAGAGTTCCAGATTGGAAGCCGGCAGGCATGCACCAGAGCAAGATCCCCAGGCATGCATTCCAGCGCCCTGGCAAGCGTGTCCCACACGTTTCCGAAGCTTGCCAGCTCCCCAGGCACGCTTTCCAGCGCCTTTGCCAGCGTCGCCTACAAGCGTGTTGTGCGCTTTGGACTGCGTCGCTATCCAGGTATTGGACTGCACAAATCGGCGATCGGCCCCCGGCAGTGAATCCGCACGTTCCTGGGCAGCTTGGGACTATCGGGCCCCTGTCCCCCCCTACCGTTGCCCCCGAGGGGGGGGCGGAGGGCGCCCCGTGACTCGACGGTGGTTGGCCGGCGTCCGCCCGCCCCCGCCGCCTGTGCTCAGCATTCTGGGAAGAGCGATCGACTGCTCGTGGCCCGATGGGGCGGAGCGCAGCCTCAGTGGGACGGTCCTCGGCCGCGGACGCGACAGTGCCGATGCCGAGTGCCGCCTCCCAAGGACTGCAGCCGAGCAGCGTGCAGGAGGCGGGTCCTGGAGGGGAGGGGGGCTTCTGAAAGAGCTGCGCCGTCTTCGGGCCTCTGGGGGCCCTCCACGGGACCTGGGACCGTTGAAGGACGACGCAGGATGAAGACATCGGGCTGGGGAGATGCCCGGGGTCCAGGGCCCGTTTCCCTCCCTCCCCTCCTGCTTCCTCCTCTCCCCCCGTCCAGGAGGGCTAGCAGGACAGCGCAAGGACCTTTGAATAGCAGGCTCAGCAGGGTTTACCAGTCGAGGTCCAGCCTCCAGTTGGACCAATGCTTATCCTGGACTAATCCCACCAGCCCTTTGGGCGTGAGTGGTTTAGCGAGCTTTCTCTGTTCTCAATCCCCCAACCCCCTTCTTCCCCTTCGGGGAGGGGTTTACCCCTCCCCCTACCCCCCTCCCCCTGGACCTGGAGAGGGGGTCCCGCGGGTCGTTGGAGGGGTCTTTTCCGACTCCTGGGAGGGCCAAAAAACGACGACCCTCACGAGGATTCTGGCCCCAACGGGGGGGCACAGTTTGGCCCCTCTGCGCTTCTTTGAAGCCAAAATCATTGATTTTACTACGGTTTTGGCCCCATTTTGGCCTCCTGAGGGGGCCGCGCTTCTCTTCCTCCATAGCAAAATCGTTGATTTTACGAAGGTTTTGGCCTCATTTTGTCCTTTTCAGGGGGCAGCGCTCCGCCGCGCTTCAGAGGAGGTCGCAAGAGGCCCCCAAGATGGCCCCAAGAGGCCCCCAGGAGGCTCCCAAGAGGCCTCCAAGAGGCTCCCCAGAGTCCCCCAAGAGGCCCCC
>CAUYUJ010017607.1:27500-30000 GCA_963575745.1 Prorocentrum cordatum | reverse complement strand
CCCATAGACCTGCTGACGGCGAGAGCTGGCTGGGGCGCTGCGGAGTTCGATGTCGACGGCGCGCTGTTTCGTCGGGCTCACGGGTATGCCAGGCTACGGGCATTACGATCAGACGGCCTCGATGGGAGAGTTATATAAGAGCTGCAGCACATAGGAGTGGGCAGCCACCCACTAGCCTAGCACGAACAGCCATACTTGGGGGGGGGGACGGACGCTTTAGCTAATAGAGGGGCCGTGGACAATGAGCTCGTACCGTCTTTTCTCTCAGGGACGCGCTGGGCCGGGTCAACATTGACCTGGTTGAACCAGGGCCATGTCGTGAACCCGGGCCAGAGGAGGTCCAGGGGCTCCAGACCCATGGTCAGCGGAGGGTGGAACTTGGGGACGGCTCCACATGGCGCCCAAGCCAGAGGGTGGGCTTGGCTTACCCTCTGTAGGGCTGACCTGAGTTTCCTGCGCCACTCATGCTGAGGCCACCAGGGCCCAGGGCTTCTTCGACTGTTCCTTTCCCTCACGAAGACCCCCTCTCGCATCCCTACAAAGCGCAAACGCTTATCCATAGCGAAGAAAACTTCTCGTCTCTGCGCGGTCTGGCGGACGAATGGGAACGAGCGCCTGCGAGCACACTTCGCTAAAATTGGGGCACGCACTCGAGCAAGTCGTCCCCATGCACCTGGCGGCTCGACTTTTCCCAGACATGTCTTCCCCAGGGCCCAGAATGAAAGGGCAGAGCATCCACCCCCATGATAGCCACCCCGGCACGAGAAACCGGTCAATAAACGCACCCGCAGAAGGAATCGGACAGGGCCCCTTGTGACAGGGCAGGGCTAGTCAGTAAACGCCAGTAAACGCAAATTGTAGGGTCCAGGTGGTTTTTCCTCCCTTGAAGAATCGGCCTCCAAAGGCCGAGAACCCAGAACAACTTGCCGCCTGGCCGCCATATGCCCGGGTTTCTGGACCCCCCCACACAGCCCAGGCGAGAAAGGGGGTCGCCACGGGCCCCAGGAAGCGGGCCCCCTGCCCCAAAAACGTCCCGATGCTCCTCGATTCGAATCCTCGTTTCGATGCGAATCAGCTTTGCGTCCGTGCTCTCAGCTTTGGCTTCGGCTTTAGCTGCCGATGCACCGTGAAGCGCCTTCGGGCCAGCTCACCCGAGTCGGATTTTCCGCTCGCGCGGGTGCTCCCCCCACCCCTGCCCCTCTCCTCGTCGGCCCTCGATTTCCACCAGGAGGCGGCGACCCCTCACTGGTGACCCCGTTGACAACCTGGCAGGCTCGGAAAGGATGTGGACCAATGTGGACAAAGTTGGCACGACATGCAACAAAACATTTGATCTAAGACCTGCAGCTGCGGCCGTCCAGCAGGCGACGCCTGCACCAACTGGACGACGTCCGCGGCGACGCCGACAGCGAATCAAGGCTTGAGCGAACAGAGGCGGTTGTTGTTGCTGTTGTTGTTGTTGCTGTTGTTCTTTTTGTTGAATGTTAAGTGTTAAACAGATATTATTTTTGGACCCCCTCCCCAAGCGCTTTGACGCTCTCGCCTCGGCGCCGGCTACATGTTCATTGACAATGAGGCTCACGCTCGAGCGGTTTTGGGGGGCGCCAAAACGGGCCCCCCAACAACAACAACGCTCCAGCTCGAGACTGCCTCCTTTTTTACTCGGGGCCTGTGCTCTTGCTCGCCGCCGAAAGCCGCCGTCCCAACAAAATCAGCGCTATCGCTCGAGACTTCTTCCCGTTTTACCTTTGGCGCGTTACTCTTTCTCTCATCGGCGCCGCCCCCAGCAACAACAACGTTCCCGCTCGAGACTTCCTCTCGTTTTTACTCAAGGCGGTGTTTCTCCTCGCCGCCGAAAACCGCTGTCCCGACAAAACCAGCGCTTCCGCCCGAGACTTCCTTCCGTTTTACGCTGGGTACTCTCTTTTGAATTGGCGCCGCTCCCAGCAAGCCCGCTCGAGGATTCCTCCCGTTTTCCTCAGGACGGTGCTGTTCCTCGCCGCTGACAGCCCCCGTCCCGATAAAATCATGGCTCCCGCTCGAGACTTCCTCACTTCTAACTCAAGGCGGTGTTCTTCCTCGCCGCCGACAACCGCCGTCCCAACAAAACCAGCGTTCCCGCTCGAGACTTCGTTTTGTTTTACGCTGGACTAGCGCCCTACTCTCTTCAGCAGTGGCGCCGCTCGCAGCAACAACAGCGGCCCTGCTCGAGACTTCCTCGCTTTTCTATTCAGGGCCAGGTCCTTGCCTCGCCGCCGACAGCCCCCATCCCCACCAAGGCAATCCTGTCGCTCGATGCTTCCTTGTGCTTTAACCTTGGCTAGGGCTCCACTGGCGGTCTCGCATCGGCGCAGCGAGGCGCGGGCATGCGCTTTCGAGGCGGGATATGTTGAAATTCCTCGGAGGAGGTGTTTGCAAGACCTCATTGGGCGGGAGATCTGGGAATGGGAATAATGGACCCCGCTATAGAACAATAATCTCCCATGATGGGGATGGTTAT